>CAUYRH010121262.1:0-49720 GCA_963574655.1 Perodicticus potto | reverse complement strand
TTTGATATGAGGACAATTAATGACAATTATTGACACGGTGGGGGTGAGGGAAGGGGAGAGCAGAGAGAGAAAGAATGAGGGAGGGGTGGGGAAAGGAAGAGCAGAGAGAGGGAAGGAGCGAGGGGGGTGGGGTCTTGGTGTGTGCCACACTTTTTGGGGGCAAAATACGATTGTAAGAGGGACTTTACCTAACAAATGCAATCAGTGTAACATGGTTTCTTGTACCCTCAATGAACTCCCCCCCCAAAAAAAACCTAATTTCAATTTTTCAACTTTAGTATACTAAAAATGTATTACTGTAATAGTATATAATGTATACTTTATTATTTATTTTTTATTTTTTTGAGACAGAGTCTCACTATGTTGCCCTTGGTAGAGTGCCATGGGGTCACAATTCACAGCAAACTCAAACTCCTGGGCTTAAACGATTCTCTTGCCTCTGCCTTCCAAGTAGCTGGGACTATAGGCACCTGCCACAACGCCTGGCTATTTTTTGGTGCAGTTTTCATTATTGTTTAGCTGGCCCAGGCCGGGTTCAAATCCACCAATCTCAGGGTGCCATAACCACTGTGCTATTGGTGCCAAGCCTATAATTTATACTTTAGGAATTTTTTTTTTTTCATAATTTCTGGCCAGGGCTGGGTTTGAACCCACCACCTCTGGCATATGGGACTGGCACCCTACTCCTTTGAGCCACAGGCGCCGCCCCCTATAATGCATACTTTAAAGAACCATCTCTGCATTTTCAAATAGGAATTGTATATAAGCAAAAAGGTATGTTAGAAATTATTCTGTTGGCTCGGTGCCTGTGGCTCAACGGGCTAAGGCGCCAGCCACGTACACCTGAGCTGGCGGGTTTGAATCCAACCCTGGCCCGCCAAACAACAATGATGGCTGCAACCAAAAAATGGCCGGTGGGTTGTGATGGGCGCCTGTAGTCCCAGCTACTTCAGAGGCAGAGGTAGGAGAATCGTTTGAGCCCAGGAATTGGGGGTTGCTGTGAGCTGTGATGCCACAGCACTCTATCCAGGGTGACAGCTTGAGGCTCTGTCTCAAAAAAAAAAAAAAAAAAAAAAAAGAAAGAAATTATTCTGTTATTCATTCATGTAACTATCATGTTATTTATGTGACTGAATCACAATCCAGACAGATTAAGTACCTAGAATGAGAGTATACAGACAAAGATGGAGCTAGGAGATATGCCTCTCTGACTACAGAGAAATTATTGTTGGTACAATCTGATAAAAAGTTTAGAATCATATCAAACAGGTTGGATGTGGTGCTCATCCTTGTAATCCTAGCAATCTGGTAGGCCAAGGCCAGAGGATCATTTAAGCTCAGGAGCTCAAGACCAGCCTGAGCAAAGTGAGACCTGTCTTTACTAAAAATATAAAAATTAGCAATGCACAGTGGTCCATACCTGTAGTCCCTGCTACTCTGGAGGAGGCGGTAGGAGGATTATTTGGGCCCAGGAGTTTGAGGTTGCTATGAGTTCTTTTTTTTTTTTTTTGTAGAGACAGTCTCACTTTATCGCCCTTGGTAGAGTGCTGTGGCATCACACAGCTCACAGCAACCTCCAACTCTTGGGCTTAGGCGATTCTCTTGACTTGGGACTACAGGCGCCCACCACAAGCCTGGCTATTTTTATGTTTTGCAATTAGGCCGAGGCCAGGTTTGAACCCGCCACCTTCAGTATATGGGGCCGATGCCCTACTTGATGAGCCACAGGCGCCGTCCTACTATGAGTTCTTTTAAGAAAAAAAAAAAAAAGGCTATGTCAAACAACTCTATGTGTAGTGAGTACAACAATTACCACAAAATACCAGGTGCTTTTAAATACCAGATTAAGTTTAATGTCTCAGGGGATGAAATAGTTTTTTCAAAAGTATGTCTATAACATTTTAGATTTTACTTTATTTAATTTTGAGACAGAGTACAGTGGCATCTTCACAGCTAACTTGAAACTCCTGGGCTCAAGAAATCCTCCTGCCTCAGCCTCCTGAGTAGCTAGGACTACAGGCACACACCATCATGCCCAGCATTTTTTCTATTTTTTGTAGAATAGTGGGTTTCACTCTTGCTCAAACTAATCTCCAACTTCTCAAGTGATCCTTCTGCCTCGGCCTCACAGAGTGTTAGAATTAGAGGAGTGAGCCACTGCATTTCAGATTTAAAAGAAAACTCATCTTTAGGATGGCACCTGTGGCTCAAAGGAGTAGGGCACTGGCCTCATATACTGGAGGTGGCAGGTTCAAACCCAGCCCCAACCCCAAACTGCAAAAACAAACAAACAAAAAACTATCTTTAGAACAGTGTTTCATTCTAGCCTTACTTGGATAAATAGGAATATATAAGAGTGGGCATAGATAGGTTGCAATATCTAAGTAATTACTAATATGGGAATCTGGGAAAATAGCTCTCTATATCCTCACTGTCACTGACAGGACATATAATACTATTCCTGACTTCCTTGGTAAGATCCAAAGAAAGTGAATACCTTGGGGCCAAGTACAGTGGCTCACACCTGTAATAGCACTCTGGGAGGCCAAGGTGGGTGGATTGCCTTAGATCAGGAGTTCGAGACCAGCCTCAGCAAGAGCAAGACCCCATCTCTACTAAAACTGCTTGAGATCAGGCATTCAAGAGCAGCACAGCATCTCTACTAAAAATAGAAAAAACTAGTTGGGCACCATGGCAGATGCCTATAGTCCCAGATACTTGGGTGGCTAAGGCAAGAGGATCTCTTGAGCCCAAAAGTCTGAGGTTGCTATGAGACCCTGGTTAAAAAAAAAAAAAAGTGCATACCTTGAAGAAACAGAACTTTTCCCATAACTTCAGATTCAATAGATCTCTAATTTTTACTAAAACAATACAAACAGGCAGAATTTTTAATAGGTTTTTCAATATCAACTGAGATTTCATTTGGGAGTTCTCTTCATAGTCCAAAAATAAAAGCAAAGATCATTGCTCTAAAGAAATTGGGACTCCAGGTTTGGATCTCATTTGTGGAGTCCCACATTCCATATTATATAATGTTATTTTCAAGTAAGCTTGTAGACATTTACAGTGGAAGAAAACACTGTATACTGGTTTAAGCATGTTATATGTATGTTGATAGAAAGATGACAGTTTTATAAATATTTGTCTTACGTACTTCTAAATAAAAATAAATCTTCCCATATGAAAGTATGTTAGTATTGTTAAATCATTTGATTTTCCAAAAATAAAAAGTTTTATGAAATACTAAAATTTAACCACTGTGCTGCCTCATTTGTTAAGTAATTAGTACCGGCCATTTAAACTTCATTTCAATCCAACTGCTAGTTATTAATTCATTCCACAAACATTTATCAAATATGAGTAAGACCTGATTCCTGGCCCAGAGGAGCGT
Source organism: Perodicticus potto (assembly GCA_963574655.1). NCBI lineage: Eukaryota > Metazoa > Chordata > Mammalia > Primates > Lorisidae > Perodicticus > Perodicticus potto. The sequence continues at coordinate 46,329 of CAUYRH010121262.1, read as the reverse complement.
CAGTAGTTCTACAGTTCTTGCTGAAACCACCCTTAACACTGTGCCATGGCTTGTACACTTTTCTTAGTGACTTGTAAAGAAAACATGATAATTTTTTTTTTTAGAGACAGAGTTTCACTTTGGTGCCCTGGTTAGAGCGCTGTGGCGTTACAGCTCACAGCAACCTCCAGCTCTTGGGCTTAGGTGATTCTCTTGCCTCAGCCTCCCAAGTAGCTGGGACTACAGGTGCCTGCCACAAGGCCCAGCTATTTTTGGTTGCAGTTTGGCTGGGCCGGTTGGAACCAGCCACCCTTGGTATGTGGGGGCAGTGCCCTAACTGCTGAGCCACAGGCACTGCCCATGATAATATTTAAATACTACAATTTATGATGACTTAGATACAATGTGTATCTTTCTATAATTCTCTCTAGTCAAATTAATAAAACCAACAGGCTTGGCTCACTCCAATTATTTTGAGTTCCTGGTGTGTTCCTCAGAGGACTTTTCTGTGCAAAAGATTGAACTGCAGAGGTATTAGTTTTACCATCTTCTTGAATTAAACTTCATTCCATTTGAACAAGCATTTCAGGGCTGGGTGTAGTGGCTCATGTCTGTAATCCTAGCACTCTGGGAGGATGGATTGCCCTGAGCTCACAGGTTGGAGACCAGCCTGAGCAAGTGCCAGACCTCGTTTCTAAAAATATCAGGGCATTGTAGGGGGAACCTGTAGTCCCAGCTTTTCTGGAGGCTGAGGCAAGAGAATCGCTTGAGCACAAGAGTTTGAGGTTGCAGTGAGCTATGATGCCACCGCACTCTACCGAGGGCATCTAAAAAACCCCCCCAAAACAAAAAACAAGCATTTCCTACAATGCTGTGAGAAACTTACTATGGAGCATGGTGACATTTTGAAAGTCATTTTGCTTCCCATATTCTTTATTATTATTTGTTCCTTGAGGGGAAGGATGTTCAGTTGTCAATTAGCCATCTTTTTTTCAGTTCATTCATCGATGGAAGAAACTCAGAACCTAGTTTATATTAGGCACTGTGCTAGGAGACAAGGCTGCAGAAATGTACATGGGTGGAGCACTTTGAAGCAGCTCAGCATCTAATGAGGGAAGATAGGCAGGTAGATAAACGAAGTACAGGTGTTGAATGAGAGGAGCTGTATACACTTTAGGAAGAATCTCAAACTTAATATGAGTAAGGAAAGACATTTTGAGGAAGTGCATCAATCACCCATGTTTGCCAAATGCTAACTCTTACCCTTTTAAGGATCTGGATGTTGAGAATCTGAGGAAAAGTTGTGGATTCTTTCCTTTCAAAAAGTGACACACACATGGATGGAGCTGGAACATATTCTTCTTAGCAAATTATCTCAAGAATGGAAGAAAAAGTATCCAATGTACTCAGCCCTACTATGAAACTAATTTATAGCTTTCATATGAAGGCTATAACCCAATTATAGCACAAGACTATGGGGAAAGGGCTAAGGGGGGGAGGGGGGAGAATAGGTGGAGGGAGGGTAATTGGTGGGATCACACCTATGGTGCATCTTAGAAGGGTACAGGTGAAACTTACTAAATGCAGAATATAAATGTCTTAACACAATAACTAAGAAAATGCCATGAAGGGTATGTTAAACAGTTTGATGAAAATATTTTAGATTGTATATGAAACCAGCGCATTGTACCCCATGATTGCATCAATGTACACAGGTGTGAGTTAATAAAAAAATCCAGAGTAGATAGCTAGACCCTGTTTAAATAAAAAATAGGAAAAAAATTAACTAGTTGTGGTGGTGCACACCTGTAGTCCATCTACTCAGGAGACTAAAGCAGGAAGATTGGTTGAGCTCAGGAGATTGAAGTTGCAGTGAGCTATGGTGATGCCACTGCACTCTAGCACAGGTGACAGAGCAGGACCCTGTCATATACACACCCAGAAAATTTACTTTTTACTCATGTTGCACGTTCACCGTTCACACATACATCAAGGATATCACACAGCACACTTCCAGTAGTTCAGCCACTGCTTTGCTTAAAACAGTTTTTCACCTGTGACTCATTTCAAAAGAGCTACCTCTTTCTAGGACATTCCCAGTCTGGAGGCAGAGAAAAAAGTCTTGGGAAAGTACTACATATGTGTTAGCTCTTACAGATTGTGTCTAGAAGTGACACAAATCAGTTTTGCATTTCATTGGCCAGAACGAGTCACATGACCAGGCGGCCCAGCACAGAACAGAAAAGTATAACCCTGCTGCTGGCGGGGGTGGGGTGGGGGGGTAGGGGGGTGGGGAGAAGGGGGCAATTGGACATCCGGAAGGAATCTGAGATATTTGGGTGCTGCCTGGAGGAAGTATTCTAAAACATCTTGGGTGGCAGCTAAATGCTTCTTTTAAGACTTGGGGACCTCCTCCCTACATCTGCGATGTTCTGTCATGGTAATGATTTGAAACAGTGGCTAATTTGACAAGCCAATTGGAGTCTCCATGATTGTATTTGACTCTCTGACTAATGACAAGAGATGAACTCCCTTTTCTTAGTGTAACTTACAGTTGGATAGCCTTGGGCCATCACCCGGTCCCAATGTTCAAAATGTTGCCTTGTAAATTGTCTAATAAAGTAATAAAGAAAGGGACTTGCTAAATGATTTGTCTTTTAACCATTGTAATGGGATTTTTTTGTAACATTGTTTTATGTTAGAATGCAAAAATTATCACATGTAATTAGAATCATTTCAATTCAAGACTCTGCCAGGCCTCTGACATATTCTGCAACTTGCGCCACGTCCAGCAAGTCAGCTCGTAAAACCTAATCAAATGCAATTTTTAAATGCAGTCAGATTTGGAGCGGTGGAGTGTAAAGCGGTAGGGAAGGCCTGCCCAAGCCAGCTTTGCCTGCAGAGGGAAGAAAGCAAAGAGGGAAGAAAAGGATAGAAGAGATTGGAATGAAGTGAAGAGGAGAAAAGCCACCGCTGGGTCTGTGCAGCTTCATTCGGGGACAGATGGAAGGCAGGTGTTGCTTTCTGCCAGGATGGCCCGGGACCGCCTGGCCGTGGGATAGCCTTGAAGTTCTTAATTACTTGCCCTTTGGCACTTCTGAGATCTGACATTTGTGCCCCTGGGTTTCATTTCCTTTAGGAGGACCAGGTTCCTGCCTGTGTGTCTTCTCAATATTTAATTCTAATCATGCGACACATATATGTATCTATTTATCTACAAAAGCTGCAGTATAAATGTTTGACCAGAAAAGCACACAGCAACGGAGACCATCTAACAGGCTGGCTTTTGCAGGGCACAAGGACTGGCGGTCTGTCTCGCTCTGAGGGAGGATTTATCACACTGTTGTTCTGTGGCTTGAATGAGCCGCTGCGTCCTCCTGACTGGAGCTCTGGGGGGTAACACGAAGACTTCTTCCTGCTAGGTGCTGATGGGAGCTTAGGCGCTTTTTAATTGTCCTGTAATGTCCTCATGCACCAACGACAGCCGTACTGTCCTCACTGTGGGCCTGGAATTTAGTTCTAGGCACGAGGGCTGTGTCTGCGCAGGCTGCAATGTGTGGGTGGCATCGCAAGATCACGTTGGAGCAAGTGACGTGCACTGGAATAATGGCACCGTGAAGGGAAGTGATGCCATCAGGGAATGGCAGTGGGGCTCATGAATATTCTGGGCACTTGTACCCACAGCCGGAGCCAGGCCCCCGCTCCTGATTCATCAATATTACAAATCAGCACAGTGGTGAGCAGGCTGTCAGCAACTTTAATTTTTGCTTCAAGCCCAATGAATTACAATGGAAGTATTTCCCAGGGACACCTGGCAAGAACACACGACAGGGCTTCCGCAGCTGGAGAGCACGGGACGGGGCCTTGAGGGCCCTGAGTTTGAGACCGAGGTGCCCCACTGAAGTGCTGTGTATCCTCAAGTGAGGCCTGGGCCCCCAGGGAGAGCAAGAAGAGTGAACACGAGCGCATTGCAGCAGCTTCGTGGAGGAGAGAAGATTGACTCCATTTCACAGGTGAGGACAAATGATGCTCCGAGCAGGATGGGGGCTGCCAAGTGGAAGGGATGATGGCTGCCTTGGAAGGCTGTTGTGAGGATAAAATGAGAGAGTGAACTTGTGGTGCTTCAGAAATATCTTGTGTCCTTGGAGGAAGAGCATTGGGAATCCCGGTCTAAGCATTGCTCACTCAGCTCAGACTGCAGCGGGCAGCCTTGGCTGCACTTGGTGCACTCAGTGGCGAGCGGATGTCGGTGTGAACGTGAAAGTGAGGAGGCTGAGGCTCAGAGAGGTGGAGCACCTTCCAAGGCTCCACGGTGTGGCAGTAACAAGGTCATGTCCGAAGGCCACATTGAAGGTCTTTAGCAAAGTAAGGAGGGTAGTGCTCTGGACCCATCACACGGATCAAAAATGGGAGGCCCTGGGTACAAAGCTGAAGGGCTTCGCAGAAATGAAAATGCCTTAAAAAGAAGGCAGGAAAGATGACCCCATTCTTTCAGTCTCTCTCTCTCTCTCCATCTCTAGTGTTTTAACTCTCCCTCCTTGTCTTCCTTCCCTCCTTCCTTTTGATGCTTTGAAGAGCCAAGTGTACAATTAGCAGCAAATGCAGACCTTATGCCCACTGAAGGGAAGGGGGCCAGTCTGGTTAGAAGTGAAATAGTTATTAAGTGAAACATTTACTAAGCTCCTACTATATGCCAAGCCCCGTTCAACCGTGTACGGAGTGGACAGAGGTGTTATTTCTATCAAGGGATTCATAGTTTGGGATTTCAGGGTGGTATAACCAAAAGCTACCTTGAAAATGGCCCTCTCGCTTGACAGAAATGAAAACTCCAACCCAGAAGAGTTACATGCTTTCCCCAAGGCCTCCAAGCCACTAACTCTCATACACGTAAAAAATGTGCAGGGGTGACGTGAGCAGGATCAGAAATGGGATTGGCAGGGCTCAATGTAGGCTCTTATCACTTATAACCTGTGTGACACTAAGCTAGTTACTTCACATCTCTGAGCCTCTGTGATTTCTTCTACTTGTAGTTTTTTTTTTTTTTCCTAAAATCCCTTGGAACTGATGGTCTCCTATGTCTATGTTCTTTTCTTCTTTCTGTTACTTTTAGTTTTTAAGAGATAGAGTCTTTTTGCAGTGTCACCCAGGCTGAAGTCCATTGGTATCATCATAGCTCATTTTAGCATTGAACTTTTGAGCTTGAGCAATCCTCCTGCCTCATCCTCCCAAGTAGCTGGAATAACAGGTGTGTGCCACCATACCCACTAATTTTATATTTTGTAAAGATGGGGTCTTGCTATATTACCCAAGCTGGTTAAGAACTCCTGGCTTTAAGTGATCCTCTAGCCTTGGCCTCTCTCAAAGTGCTAGGATTACAGGTGTGAACTTCCGTGCTTTCTAATAGCAATTGGGAGTAAGTTGTGTTAGCAATAGCAATATGTGTTATGATAAGAGATTCTGGAATGCCTCAATCCTGATCTGTCGTTTATCTTCTCATCCCTGCAGAATTTGGAGCTAACGAAGATTTGATGCACAAGAAGCAAATTAAATGAGGCACAAAGTCCTTTAAATTCTTCACCTCCAGGTTCAAGTGAGACTTTTGACTTCTCAATATAAATACGAATCTTGGGATCTTCATGTTCAGGGTTGCCCATGTGAGGAGGCTGAGGCTCAGAGGGGTGGAGCACCTTTCTAGAAATAGAAAGATGACTGGCTCCAAGAGGGGTCCTGAATGCATGTGCCCTACTAGCTACATTAAGCAAAAGAAGACCAGAAGGGATGCCCATGGATTCCCCAGAGATACACGTCTGCTTAGAATCAGGCAAGTGGATGCTAATTTTGTGGCAAAGCAAGCTTGCCCATGACTAATATTTGGCACAATCTTATATCCCTACCCTCTGACCAGATAGGCTTTCAGTTTACTTTTCTCTGGCTGAGAGCTGGAAAAATGTGTACTGGAGGGGCAAAAGAGTTGGGCAGAGGCCGGGAAAATGCCTCCAAAGAGCTTTAACAAAGGGGTGTGTCATAAATGATCCAGGCTGGGTAAATTGCTTCACGTCATGGTGCTCTGCACCTACAGAGTGAAAATATAAACTGCTATTAGCATAATTTATTCTTAACCTTTAGATGGAATTATAATAGAAGCCAGTGTGTCCTCGTCTGTATTGTCAGGATGCATCAGGAAATCAGAAACCTCTCTAGGTATTTCAAGTAAGAAGATATTTAATACAGGGAATGTGATGCTTAGAAACTGTTGGAAGGTCAGGGAACCACTTCAGCGTTGAGGAGAGCAGCATGTGCAGGGATTACAGAGCATTGCTACTGGTGCTTTTAGCCTCCTACAGTACCAAAGAGGGTGATTTCAGAGAGATTGCCCAGAAGACTGGAAAATATCCCATTTCTGCCACCTGTGTGGAATAGTAATGCTCTCATCTTCTCTCCTGTTTTTCAGATCTCATACTTCATAGTAGAGGAACCTGAACTGGAATTCTTTCGGCAAGAGCATTGCAGAGAGATAGTTTCAAGGCTTCTAGCCTCATAATATAGGGAAGAGAGTAGTGATGCTGCTGAGAGTCTAATAACTCAGCTGACTGTTCCGTGGCTCCTCTGTTCCCTCTAGGGGTTTTCTGGCTCTGCTTAGGAAGGAGCTACCAAGGGGGTGGGCAGCAATGAGGTGCACAGAAGAATTTCAGGTTCACTTCCTACTTTCAATTTGGGCAGCTCTACCTATTTTTATTTATTGTGTTTTATTTGAAAAAAATTTCCACATACACAAAGCTTGACTTTCACTGTACCACAGCACACCGGGTGAAGAGTGTTCAAGAAAAAATTGTTCTGACATATGTGAAAATGACAAGGAACACTCTACTCAGGACTATCAAGAGAGGTGTCAAAACCTTTGCATTCAGGGAGAGAGATGATGGGCTTAACTTTGAGCACAACAAGAACAAGTGGGGAGTTAAAGCCAAGTGGCAGGTTGAGGGTGGGTATTGTTGGATGGAAAAATACTAAGAGGAGAGATGAAGAGCTGGAAAGATTTCTTTTCAAACTGATGTAGCAGGGTTCTTGCTGAAGGCAGGTCCTGGTGGTGGGACACTAAGCTGGCGGAAGGTGGACGACGAGGACTTGACTAGATATGGAGGAGGACGAGGTATCAGGGTTGAAAGGGTTCTCTCTTGATCGACTGAGCAGGATTTTTGCTACAATTGGGCTAAGCAGGCCCAGTGAGGACTGGGGCCAAACTCATAGTCTAGTCCAGAAAAGGGGCTCAGAGGAGCCTGGCTGAAGTTCAGTCAAGGGGAGAAACTTTGTGGAGAGAAAAGTGTAACTCCCTGGAAATGACTTTACCGTTTCCCTGCTGGGAATATACAGACTCTGCCTCTCGCCATGTCTTCCCTCCCGAGGCTCCCAAGCACACATTCTGCTCTTCCTCTCACCCACAGCTCTCATGCAAATAGACGCCTGAGGGTAGAGCAGGCCTGATGCGCCAAATTTCCACTGAGGCTCAGCTAGGATCTATAGTTCTGTAGTTTTATTATTTTTTTTATGATTCTATAGTTTTTAGTATTCTTTGATTCTTCAGCACTATATCTTCAACTTCTATACTGCTTTGATTTTGCATTTCTTTGATTCTGAGGTATGATGATCCTGGGACATGGACTCTCTGGCTCAATTATGCCAAGAAATAATCTTTTTTTTCTTTTTTGGGATTAATGTGTTTAAGCTCCTCTTGTGAGACACTGATTCACAGTGAGTTAGGACACGGCGGTGGGGAAGTATGACTTGTGCAGGGGGAGATGCTGGCCAAGAAGCATCTCATGTATTGGCTGTGAAATCAGAGCAAACACATCTGCCTTCAGGTATGAGGGGCCAGTATGTGGCCAGGAGAGGGAGGGAGGGGGCCAGGTGCTAAGTATGGGGGTGTGGAGGATAGAGTGGGAGGTGAGGGGCAAACATCGTAAATTTGATGCGGCAAGACTGGGATGTTAAAATTCCTCTCATTGAGTTTGGGTAGATCCTATGGTTCTCTGTGATAAGCCCTTTCTAGCCCCTTTCCCCACAAACTGAACATGCTATCTCAACCCCTCCTCCCCACAAAGGAGCTGAAGAGCAGCAATCCCTGTCTGCCATATAAGGCAGTTAGTTAACAATCTTGGGGAACCTATCTGAATTTAAATAGGAGCCTTTTCTATATGACGCAATCATAATAACAATGACTCCGAAATTAGTCAACAAAAAATCTTCACGCCTCATAAAGCAAATCTAATTTTTAACCCCAGTGTGACCTGGGCAGCTATGATCCACATGGCCACTCAGTGATCCCGGCTCTCTAAATCACATGCTTCTTCTGCATTGCAATGTGAAGCCTCCTTGTACGCTGTGGCAAAGGATGAGAGAAACTGGAACATCTTACAGGTACTGGCCATTGCCTTGGTTTGGGAGTGATGCTGGTTACTATCACGCTCAAACCCAGTCACGTGACTCCCTGACTGAAAGGGGGGTGGGAAGGGTAGTTTTCTGTCTATGCAGGAGGATGAATTTAAAATAGCATTGGATGAAAGCACAGTATCCCCTTCATTGAAATTACCACTTTTTTTTAAGTAGTTACCAGAAGAGGATTATTCTACAGGAATTTAATGAAATCATTCCAAAGATCCTTACAGATGAGAAAATGGAGGCAGGGATGCTTCATTTTGTACCCTTCCAAATCTTTTGTCTTTTGTCCAGACCCTGGCCAGCTTGCCAAGGTTGAATAACTTGCCCAAAGTCGCACATTTCAATGGCTGATCCAGAATTCAAATCCAGGTTTGTGTGTCTCTAAAACCTGCACCCTTCACCATTCAGGTGGTGGATTCTCAGACTCTGGGAGAGCTGGTGGTGCCACCACCTCCATCTGCAAGCTTCAGCGTGCAGACCACTGACTTTTCTGCTCTTTGCAGCCAGACCTGAATATTCCCACACTGAGGATACAACGCTCCCAAAAGGCAATCAGTGGTTCCTGACAATTTTGTTTTTTCTTTCTTTCTTTTTTTTTTTTTTGAGACAGAGCCTCAAGCTGTCACCCTGGATAGAGTGCGTGGCATCACAGCTCACAGCAACCCCCAATTCCTGGGCTCAAGCGAGTCTCCTGCCTCCGCCTCCCAAGTAGCTGGGACCACAGGCGCCCGCCACAACGCCCGGCCGTTTTTTTTTTTTTTTTTTTTGGTTGCAGCCATCATTGTTGTTTGGCAGACCTGGGCTGGATTCGAACCTGCCAGCTCAGGTGTACGTGGCTGGCGCCTTAGCCCGTTGAGCCACAGGCGCCAAGCCGACAATTTTGTTTTTTCATTTAGGCAAGGAATATGGAAAGCATGTTTTGATCTTTGATTTTCTTCCAGTTTTCCATCTGTTCTTTGGTAGGAGTTCAAACTTAATAACCTTTTAGAGTTGGTATTTAATTCAGACACTGACACTCCTTAGAGATGCCCTTTGCTATGGAAGGACGGAGCAGATCAGACGCGGATTTTGTTTTCTCCTGCTGCTCTGTCTGTAAGTCCATCTGTTCCTCTTGTTCTCCATCTCTCCGCTCAAAAGGTCAGTCTCACTTGTAGGTGAAGCAGAAGATGACCTGGTGGATAATTTCATGGGCGCCGAATTGGTCTTGTGTCCCTTTAGGCTCTGTCCCACTTATGCCCTTTACCTAAAATCCCACCATTCAAGTACCTTCTCCTTAGCTTAGGAGGATTCGTATCCCTTAAACTACCTCAAAAAGGTATCTTTCCAGTGGTTAGGGAAAAAATCGTGAAGAAAGAAGACTTCATCGGGGAAACAGGGAGCACCAGGAAACACAACAATAGGGACAGATTGCTGACTTGGGTCAGAAAGCCTGGGGTGGAGTGACACACAAACCACCCACCCTGAATCGGGCTTCGCGAGGCATTCGACCTCTCTAACTCTGTTTCTTCATCTGGAGGATGGGGGATGTTTAGATATTTCTTACAGGGTCATAGTGAAAATTAACGGAGATGGTAAAGACAATTTATATTAGCACAGTGTTTTACAGTATGGCAGGAAAATATTCTGGAATATTAACTAAGGTTTTTATTATTTTTAAAAAATTCCATGCATTTATTTATGTCCTGTGACCAGTGCCCTTCTTCAGGCAGCAGCTGCTGGACCATGCGGCATTTATTGCCTCAGGGAAAGAATGACACAGCACAAAGCAGATAAGGAATGAGTCAAATTCTTGGCTTTGTAATTTTAAAAGCTGGCGAGGTCTGGACAGATGACAAAAGATTTGGAAAGATGCAAAAGTGAAGTATCTCTGTCTTCCAGACAAGAAAAGACCCTCGGAGGAGCAGAACAGACATTGATGCATCCTGAGAAAGGGCATACAATCTTGAGGTACAGAGTCAAGAAGGGTGCTCTTAAAGTACGCCAGGCCAGACATGAGCAAGAACATCTCAGTAGAAGCCAGTGGGCTGAATACACTGCCTAGAACCAGATGACCCCCATTTCTGACACTATGTAGGTAGCCAGCCTCCAAGGTCCCCACCCCTGGGATGCATAGCCTCACGCATCTTTTCCTCCATTACATCAAGACTTCCTGTGGAATCAGGACCGTATGGCGGAGGTGCTGTGTGACTTCTGAGGCTATGTCATAAAAGGTTTTGCAGCTTCCATCTTGGATTCCTTCCTTTGAGGGAGGCTGTGTTAGGAGGACACTTGAGCAGCCCTGTGGAGAGAGGCCCATGTCAAGATACATAAAGTCACCAGCCAATAGCCACACAAACTTGCTGGGCATGTGAGGCATATGAGTGTGCCACCTTGGAAGTGGAGCCTTTGTCCCTTGTCAAGCCATCAGATGAGACTGCAGCTCCAGCTTATATCTAACCATAACTTCATGATAGACCCAGATCCAGACCACCCAGTTAAGCTGCTCATGAATTCCGGATGCACAGAAATGATATGACATAATAAATGTTTATTGTCATTTTAAGGTGCCAAGTATTGGGGTAACTTTGCTGTGATTATGTCTATAACCAGTATACTCAAAGTGAAACACCATGGTCCCCCCAGAATTCAGACACAGCCCTGGAGAGAAGGAGCAGGGAACGCTAAATGGAATATGATTGTATTTCTGCCACCCAGCAGAATATAGTCTGTAATCGAAATTCTACTCAGTTACAGAGAAGTAAAGTTATATTTTTAGACTGCCTGAGTTTCTAGACTACCTTTACTGTTGCAACCCATTCCAAGGAGCTTCCAGAAGATATTTTCAGAACTATGGAAGTCAATCGAAAGCAGGACATGAGCCACTAGATCAGTGTTTCTTAATCTTTTTTATTTCATGGCACACTTGAACCCATAGTTAAACTTCTGTGGCACACTTAAATTATGTTGAGAAAAAAAAAGAGTAAAGAATATACTTATTGTGCTTTGAATATCTTTCAAAAATAATTTAATTAATGATCTTCAAAAATTTTTGTGGTACCCCTAAGATCCTCTCATGGCACACCAGTGTGTCAAGGCACACTGGTTGAAAATCACTACACTAGGGCCAGGCAAGGTGGCTCACACCTGTAATCCTAGCACTTTGGGAGGCCGAGGCAGGTGGATTGTTTGAACTCACAGGTTTGAGACCATCCCGAGTAAGAGTGAGAACCCATCTCTAAAAATAGCAGGGCATTGTGGTGGGCGCCTGTAGTCCTAGCTACTTGGAAGACTGAGGCAACAGAATCGCTTGAGTCCAAGAGTTTGAGGTTGCTGTGAGCTGTGATGGCACAGCACTCTACTGAGGGTGACATAGTGAGACTCTGTCTCAAAAAAAAAAAAAGGAGAAAAAACTAAAAAAAGAAAAAAAGGAAGAAAATCACTACACTAGATATTTGGAACAAGGGTACCCTTTTCCCAAAATGGGCAAAAAGGGAGCCTTTAGAGACACATTTCTTCAATTTCAGAATCTGGACGACTACCCAGCATGTGCTTGTTTCTTGTCTGGGCTCCCTTTTGCTCCTCACTGCATCCCCCTTCTGTGAGCACACAGAGCCCAGCTTGATGCCCAAGCCCTTCAATTTGTCTCATTAGAAAACTCTTGTGTTAAAGAGACCATTAAAAAAAGAGGGAAAGATAAATTGCCTGAAGCTGCAAGACTCAGGAGGCAGGGAGGGCAGGTGATGGAAAACAGGCCTGTGATTAGAGGGCAGGGGGTGGTGCAGGAGCCAGAGTAGGCAAAAACCTCCACTGGAGATGTCAAAATATTTGAAAATCCCCTTCCTTTGGTGAATTGAGTTACCAAATTGTATTTGTTTTTTTTTGTTTTTTTTTTGCACGTAGAAAAGAGTCTGGAATACAGGTTAAGAGCACAGTTTCCAGAGTCAGCCAAAGCTAGGCTTTCCTGCTTTCTAGCTGCTAGCAGACCCCAGGCAAGTGTCTGAACCTCTCTGACCCTCCATTTCTTTATCTAGTACAGTTGTTATCACCTTCCTAATGCTGTGGCCCTTTAATACAGTTCCTGTGGGTCATGACCCACAGGTTGAGAACCACTGATCTAGAAAGAGGAGATAACGATAAGCCTCTAAAAATAGTCCTGAATGTCCACCTTTCTCTATATTCATGTCTTCTGCAATATGACTTTACAGTCCTTCCCACCATGAGGTGGAGTCTAGTTCCCCATCTTTGGGAGGGTCGTGTGACTTATTTGGGCCAGTAAAAGATGACCAAAGTAATGATACTGTCAGTCCTGAGCCTAGATTGTACACTCTGTTCTCTCTGACCTGTATGACCCTCAGAAGGAGAGGCTGGGGCTAGCCTGTTGGAGGATGTGAGGCCAGGTGGAACAGACAGGGACTATTCCAGCTGAGGCCATTTTAGGACATTCTGTATTCAGATGACCACAGATGAACAAGTGAGCAACCAATAAATGCTGAGAAGACCCAGAAAGGCACAACAGATATTTGACCCATGGACTCAAGGGTAATAATGGGTAAATGGATACTGTCTCAGGCTGCTAGGTTTGGGGTTGTTTTGTTACACAGCAATAGGTAATGGCCATGCCTCTAACTGAAGGAGTTGCTGTGGAGATTAAGTGCAATTGTGCAGGAAAATGAATACCTATAATAGCTACTACCGAGTGCTTGGGTCTGCCTGGCACTGTGCTGAGGACTGATGTGTATTGCAGAGTCTAGCAGAGCTGCTCCTGGTGAGTCTAGAAGAGCTCACGCACGATGCCTGGCACATAATACTTGCTCAGAGCATGTTATTTCTTGGGTGCTGCTGACATCAGGGCTCCTGAGAAGCGCCTCTAATTTGAGAGTGGGATCTGAACTTGGTAACCTCTATGTCCAAAAGCTCAGGGAGTCCTTACCTAAGAATAGATTAGGAGGCAGCTTCTACAGTGGAGGGTCTGTTAGAGGAAATGACATCTAGTCGGGGGTGAGGTGGATAAGACATTAACCAGGGGCCCCGTACTCTCCCCTTGCTAGTGTGGTCGCTGAACCAGCAGCCTCAGAACCCCTTGGGCTCTTGTTAGAAATGCAGAATCTCAGGTCCTACCCCAGCTGACTGAATCAGTAAACTCATTTTAACAAGATCCCCTGGGGATTTGAGTGCATGTTAGAGTTTGTGCAGAATACTCTTCTCAAGCCTTCTGTGCTGAGGGACCAGTATTTTTTATTTTTAAATTTCCAATCCTTTGCAGAATGACACTTTTGTAAAATGCAGTAAAGAAACAAAGTTGTAGAAAAAGTAAATGAAAAACAAAATACAGATACCTACAAAATCTAAGCCCTTGTTTTTTATTGTTAGATTCAATAGATATAAAATGAGTATTTGTCAAATGGCTATAAAAGTTTCTAAATACTTCTCTTTCTTTATATATATGTTTTTTATGTACCCCACTGTGGACAGCTAATGAATAGTTTGCCACCTGGCATGGGTGGTAAGCTACACTATAAATAGCATCATTTTAGAATTGGTAATGATAATGGTGATCACACATGATCAAGAGCTTGATATCAGCTGCTGAGAAAGGCTTATAAGCTTAAGTACCTGGGAATCTTCTCATCAAACTGTGAGACAATTTCTGCATGTATCTCCACTTTCTTTATTTTTTGAAGAGAGAGGGTCTTGCTCTATTGTCCAGGCTAGAGTGTAGTGGTGAGATCCTTGAACTCCCAGGCTCAAGTGATTCTCCTGTTCCAGCTTTCTGAGTAGCTGGGACTACAAGAGTGCACCACGATGCATACTTTCTATGCGGATGAGATAATTGAGGCGCAGAGAGGCCAAGTGACTTGTCCAAAGTCACACAGCATAAAAGTAGAGTAATCCAAGCCCACCTGTTTGGCCACTGCAAAGCAGGGGGTGGGGGGAGAGAGGAAAGCTCTAGCTGTGAGAGGCATAAGGACGTTGGGCCTATATGCTGTGTGAATGGCAGCTGTCAAACAGCCAGGCATGGGGACCTTGCTGTCTGTGCAACCCCTTTGCCGAAGATGTAAGAGCCTAGAAAACTGTCTGCCAGCCCTGGGCTCGGTGATGTCCCCTCACACCTTTGGTGCAGCCCACAGGAGAGGGAGCCTCCCGTGGAGTTCTTCACCCCAGTCTGCCATGCTGCCAGGGGTGAGGGGTAAACACTGCTTGCAGACAGTCTCTCTTCTCTCTCTCTCTCTCTTCCCTGGAGCCATGGGGACCCGGCAGAGAGGCCCGGCTCTGGCAGGCTAGGTGATAGCTAGTTATCGACAGGTTGATGGCTGCCCCTGAAGACTGCCCGAGGACATCAAGGCGGGAGCCACTTCTGAGGCCCGCTGCTCCTGGAGAGCTGGCTGCCAGCATCTCTGCCCAGGGCTCGGTGCCTCCCCTCACCATCTCATTAATCCTGGTTCACAGAAAAAGGCAGCAGGCAGGGGCCCTCTTAACAGGCCGAGCAGGCAACTGATTTGCCTTCACTGAAGACAATAGTGCCCAGGAGACCCGGCATTGCTGAATTATTCAAATCAGCCATGGCAGGGAAATCTGAGGACACAGAGTGGCTGGCGTCCCCCTGTCCCTCCCACCCCCAACTGGCCCTCCATTTTTGCCCCTGGGGTGGCGATACCTGGCAGCTTGGGGTGGCTGACACAGGTCCCCTCGCCAGACACAGGTTGCCCCTGACCTTGCCTCCTCCCTGGATGGAAGCTGAAATTGGCGTTGATCATCTCTAAGCACCTTAGAGCTCTAGTAATGGATCCAAAATGACATTTCCCACCTGCTGGTCCCCTGGGGGACATTCTGACAAGGACTTCTGGATGAACATGTGATGGGGCGGAGGGAAATGGAGGCGGCAGGAGACGGTTGCTCTGCCAAGGGCTGTGTGTGTGTGTGTGTGTGTGCATGCACACGTGGTTCAAAGAAGCAGAGGACATGGGTGGAACCCTGCCTTGACAAAGCTCAGTGTTTCTGCTCTTGGAAAAAAGACAATGAACAGGCAAATCTCCCTAGAAGATGCAGAGACTCAGGAGCAAAAGCGCTCAGACTGTGTGCTGATGCTGGATGAGGACAGGGCGTACCCCAGCATGGTAGGCTCCTAGGGGGTCTAGGGGGACTTTGGAGAGCCCGAGGGGGAGACTGAAGCCCAGAGAGGGGCAGTGATATGCCCAAAGTTGTCAGTTAGTTTGTCTCCAAAACTGAATTAAAAGCCACGGCACTCAGCTTGCAGTTGGGAGCTTCTTTGCTAATAATAGGTATCCTTGACTGATGGCGTGCCAGGCTCTGAGTAAAGGACTTTTTGATATATTATTTCTGTCAACCTTATGACAATCTCCTGACGCTGACACCATTATTATTCCCATTCTACTGATAAGGAAAGTGAGGCTTACCAAGATTCAGGGTACCAGTAGCCTAGAAAGTGACAATCTGGGACTGAAATGGTGGGTCTGATGCTGGACCCTTAACTACTATGCCACAGTGGGAGGTCAGAGACCCCAAGATCCCAGCCTGCAAATATCCCTCCTGGCGGAGGCTGGTACCATCTCAATTTGTGATCATTTCTTGGGGGACAGGTGTTGCCACCTACTTGTGGCCCACCCCACTGCCACCGTGGGGAGTGGCACGTAAGGAAGCAAACCATTCTCGGGAAGACTGACTTCACAGCACCTCCAGCGGGTCCGTTCCCCAGTGTCTGCCAGGATACCACCTGAGGAGGGAGCTCGGAATGTTGGGAGGAAATTTATGAATGAAGAGCTTTAGAGTCTGAGCTACAGATCCATGTCTTTGGGGAGAAGACAGTGATTTTTTCCTTCGTAGATCTGACCATGAGCAGGACAACTTTTGGCGGGGGGAGGATGCTGAAGCTGAGGGTGGGGTGTTGGTGGGAGGCGATATAGGTCATCTTATGAATAATAGCTACGGCTTTTCCCCATCAGCCAAACAATAACAATAGAAGTGGGAGTGGAGACTTTTATTGAGGGTTTACCACGTGCTCAGCTCTTTCTTTAAATGTAGCAGCTCATTGAATCTTCAAGACAATTTTATAAGGTCAGTCTCTCAGAGGTCGGTATCATGTCCTTTGCACAAAGGAAGAAACCAAGGGTGCAGAAGGGAAGTCCAGGATATAAAGGAACCCACAGTTTCCTAACACCAAACACGCGGCCTATCGGGCGCCCTGTAGCTGGGATATCCCTCTCTGGCCAACTTAGAGTCCCTTTCACCACAGTGTGTGTTTTTACCTCTGCCCTTGGTGCTGCCATTAGTGGCCAGTTCACAGGGACCCATCTACTCACTGTAGTCTCCAGAAGGAGACGCACATGCTCCGAGATGCCCCTACAAGCTGGTCCCTTTTCTGAGAAAGACCTGCTTTCCCTAGGGGAATTCAGCTTCCTCAGCTTTCAAATCAGCTCCCATTTGCAATGATCAGCATCTGAATTAGCCAGGTCTGTAGCATTTGTGGGGGCTGAGGGGGGCTCTCCAAGGATTCTCCCTGCAGAGAAACCAAACTAGGAGAGATTTATCTCCTGGGTCAGATAAAGGTGACTAAATGCAAACTGGCCGATTCCTTTCGGCAAACAGTTCCCTGGGGAGGACTCCTACAAGGAGGAGAAGAGCCAATCGATCTGGAAATGCTTCCAGGTGACTTACAGGGGAGACTTAAAGGAAAAAGCCCTCGTGTCTTTACAGCCCCCAGTGACTCGTTCAGCCTTGAAAAAACTACCTGACCAGCCGAGGAAGGAGGGGTCTGGGGTGGCCTACCCTCCCCAGCTCTGGCAAAGCAGGGACTTGGCAATGTTTGACCCCTGGAATCTCCAGCCGGTGAAATCAGTGTAATGAGCTTGTGTCTGGGTGATATATAAATGAGCTCTTCATCCATTTGTTAAGCATCCATTGAGTGCCTACTGTGTGCCTGCTAACACTTTATATGCCCTATCATACTAATGGCACCATTATCACCCCCATTTTCTAGAGGAGAAACTGGAAGGATTGGAAGGGGGAGGCAATTGTCCCCGGAGTCCTCAAGCAAGAAAGGAGGTGGGTCCTGAGACGTGGATTCACACCCACCAACCTCCCTGGGCCGCTCAGCTTCAGTTCTGAGTCTGACTCAGGCCTGTTCTTCTCCAGTTCCTTCCCTTCTCCCCAGTTCTGAGCTCTTCTTTTTGGACTCTTAACAACTCAAAAGAGACCTTACAATCTGGGCAAATAGAGCGTGTGTCTTAAGACATTGGCTTTCCCTTAGGTTTTCCAGGTTCACACCAGCCTCTTCTCCCATAAGTATCCTGCTTGCATTCCATTAAGGTACTGTAGCCCCTTCTGGGAAGGGCAACTTGGCTTGGCAGCAGTCTGCAAACATTTTCTGAAAAGGGCCAGACAGTAAATATTTTAGGCTTTGTTGTATATCCTGCTATTGTGGTGCCAAGACAATACATAAATGAATGGGCATAGCCATGTTCCAATAAAACTATTTACCAACACAGGCAGGGGGCCCGATTTGGCTCATGGGTTGTGTTTGCTGATCCTTGGGATAGAGGACCTATGTATCCCTCCGTCCCCCCCCACCTGCCACTTTTTCTACTTCTTGCTGTGTGACCTTTGGCAAGTTGTTGTAGCTCTCTGAGCCCAGTTTCCCTTCTGTAAAATGGAACACTTACAACGCCTGTCTCATGGGCTTTTTCTAGAATTAAATGAGTCCATGCAGAAGACTGCATGTGGTTAGTGTGCAAACTGGTAGCTGTTATTTTATAATGAATGACTTTAAGCCTTCTGAGGAAGGCTCCTTCCCTCCGTCCCTCCCTCGTTTGGGGGAAACTGGTGTGCTGGTGTTCTGATATTTTGTGGCTCATTATGCTGATAAGATTTCCATTCTTTTCAAGTTACTGCACTTGCATTTTAATGATTTAGAAAGGATGCAGAGTGTGTCTTCTTTGGGGTGGAACTAGCTGACTGACCTTTCCTGGAGTGATGGTTGGTGAAACTCTGGACACCCCCAAGGCCCCTTTGAGTCTAGCCTTGGGTTTCCTTTCTTGGCCCCCAAAGAACTGACTCAGTGGGTCCAGCACGAACACTGGCGATCCTCTGGTTGAGAGCTGATCACAAGAGGCCAATTAATCTATTACTTGCAGATACATTTTCCATTAGCGTGGTGGAATCAATTAGTCAGTGTAATGAACTTGAGTCTGGGCAAACAGGAAGGAGAGGTTAACCCCTTGGTTTCCGTAGGAGGCTGTGAGGTGAGGGAGCCTGGAGAAGATCTGGGTGCAAAGGGGGTCCTGGGGAGGGAGAAAGATTTGGGAGGCACACTCCAGCTCCCAGACGGTGGGACATGGAGCCAAGGAGCATGGGCTTCAAGTCAGGAAATGGTTGTTTTCCTGGGCATGTGAACAGGACCTCAGCTTCTCATCTGCAAAAGGGGGGCCATAATAGTACATAGCTCATGGGATTGCTGTGTGGTCACATGAGACAAATTGCATAAAACATGTAGGCCCGTGTTGGGCACACACAAAATTCTCAGTGTGTGCTGGCCTCTCTACTACCCCTTGGCTCTGCCTTATTGCAGAGCATGAGATGGCAAACAAGAGACTTCTTGATTTAGGGCTTAAAAACAGCAGAAACTTGTTGCAAAAATTAGCTCAGACCCCTATTTGAGTGTGTTATGGAATCCACCTGGATTCTGACAGGTGTCTTTACTGCAGGGAATTAAACTTCTGCCATGTACTGCGTGTGACTTTCCCAAAGGGTCGGTCCTTATTTCCCAGGCATATTTGAATGAAACGAATTTCTTTTTCCATCTCAGAGTATTGCACAGGACTTGAGGGGTTTTGTTGTAAAAATTGTAGGAAATGATGCATTCACCAAGTTCTACACACGTGGAGTGCACCTTCCCCAAATGCCCTCCCCACCCATGCAGGCAGACTTCTCCCTCTTCTGAGACACTTCTAGCCATTGCACTTGGGACCCATTGACGGGGAGAGCCTTAGGTTATCTGGCACCATCTATGTTGCCTGGCACTAGAGATCCTCATCTGGAGTTTTTGTTGTGTCACTAAGGAGCACCCAGAGAGAGAAAGGAGGAACAGACCGTATTCCACATGGCTTTGGAGCCTCCACGAAGAAACTGGGGCTGCCAAGTGAGGCTGGGGATGGGGGAGAGTGGGGGGAGGCTCTCATTTTCCCCTTTAGCTTCTATTCCCATGAAAACAATGAATTAGGGTAATGAGACATAAGAGGAAGGGGTGGGCAGATGCAGTTGACAGCCTGATCCCTGAATGCCCATCGGTGGAGGTTGACTTTGGGGGTGAGGCCTGAGCAAGAGAAAGAGTCCACTAGAGGAAGGGTGTTCCAAGTGGAGGGAACAGCAATTGCGAAGGTCCAGAGCTGGGAGCACGCTCCGTGTGTTCCCATCCAGACTGAAGGCCACCCTGAAGGCAGAGTGTGTGAGCCGGGGGAAGTTGGAGATAAAGTCAGGAGGGACACGGGGCCCCTGACCCTGGAGGCCAGTGATGTCCAACTTGTGTGCTGTGAAAATTTTTAAGGATCACTAATTAAACTTTTTTTGAAAGAAGTTCAAAGCACAGTAAGTATAGTCTTTTTTTTTTACTCTTTTTTTTGATCAATATAATTTAGGTGTGCCGTGCAAGTTTAACCAAAATGTTTAACAAGTGTGCCATGAGATAAAAAAGGTTGAAAAACACCGCCGTAGACCCTCACGAGGAGTCTGGACATCATTCAAAGAGGCCATCGGAGGGTTACATTGGAGGAGGCACATATCAGACAGAGGGACTGTGCAGTCAAGTGAGACAAACCGTATGCAAAATGTGGACAAAATCCTATGAGGTGTGTACTAGGAAGGCCTCCATTGTGCAGATGAGCAATCTGAGGTCAAAATAATTCAGTCCTTTCACGCGACCAGGAAAACCACTATTTTCCAACTCGAAGCCCGTGCTCTTTGGCTCCATGTCCTATCATCTGGGAGCCTGAATGTGGCTCCTAAATCTTTCTCCCCACCCAGGACCCCCCTTTGCACCCAGATCTTCTCTTGGCTCCTATGGAGGCCACGGCCGTATCACTCTGCCCTGTAGCGCGCATCAGAACTCCACTCCTTTTAAGGACAGAGTAATATTCCACTGTGGGAGAGTTCCACAGTTGGTTATCCTTTCACCCATGGGTCAACGTTTGGGTTGTTTCCCCCTTTTGGCTATTGTGAACAGTGTTGTGAACATGGGTGTGCGAGGATGTTTGAGTCTCCCTGTTTCCAGTTCCTTCGAGAATATTCCTAGGAGTGAAATTGCTGGGTTGTGTGCATTTCAGCTTAACTAATAATAAGGTTCCTCTGGCTGGAGGGAGGCAGAGCAGACCCCAGAAGCCTGGGTAGGAGGATACTGGAGGCGATGATGACTTGGATTGGACAGGACATGGTGGAAGGGAAGGGAAGGGAAGGGAAGGGGTCCCATGCTGGATGCCCCTTGAAGTCGGAGTCCCGGGAGGTGCTGACGGTGCTGGACCATGGGCTGCACCTTATTGTATTACTGATGAAGCTGGAGCCCATGGGCAGAGCCTGATCAGGCTGGCAGTACAATTCCATCTCCCAGTTGGCCCCCTGGAAGTCACCCAGCAAGTCACTGGTGGGGGACCCACTCCCTGGGGCAGGAGTGTCCTGGTCTCGGCCTGAATCTGCCCCTTCCCAATAAGTTTCCCTCTTCCCTCAAGTTTCACACACCAGCAGACAGGTCATCCCAGGAGGAATGGATATTCCCTCTGCTGTGGTGGCGGCAGGGACAGGCCGTTCATCAGCATCTTGGGGCCTGGAAAGCCATCCCGCAGCTCCGCATTGCCGCCACCCCCTGCCAGGGAGTGTGTGTCTCGTGTGTATTAGCAGGTAAACTGCCCCCATAATGGAGATGGATGGGAGCCCAATTTTGTAACAGACAACCTTTCATTAAGAAAACCACTGCCTTTGGATGATCTAAAGGCACTAACGGGGCTGGCCCCAGCTTGGGACTTAATTATATTACTGCTAACGAGCTGCAGCTCCCAGCTAGCTGGTGCATCTCAGCAACCACTACTGCCTGGCCTTGGGCTCCTTTCCCCCTCACCTCACTGTGGGCCTCAGGTGACACGGTGGCTGGGAGGGTCACTGTGAGAGACACTTCTTAAGTATGGTCTCTGTTTCCCTGAAGATCAAAAGAGGTGCCTGCAGCGAGAGAGGAAAGTCAGACAGGCACAAGTCCATTCTGGTGAGAGGGGGCTCTGTCTGCATTCTGGAAGTGCTTCCGTGAGGGCCCCGAGTCTCAGCTATGCCTGGCATCCATCCCCAGGCCCTAGGCCACCCCAAGGGTAGAGCCAGGATCAGAAAGGCCTGGGATGGGCAGGAGAGAAAGACAGAGAGGCGAATATATCATGTACAGGAGTGTCTGTCGTATATTAGTACTTGCTCTCCTCCCAGCCCTTTACATGATCAATTCTTGCAGGTCTCAGGGGACCTCTAACTCCCCAAGGAGCCCCGTTGAACCCATACACTCCACCGTAGAAAACCTCCCTCTCATCTTTCCCTACTACACTGTCTTGTTTGTGTCCTTCCTAGCTCGCCCCATCTATAACGACCTTGTTTATTAATACATTTACTTGTTTATTGTCTGGCTCCCGAGTCCCTGTCCCCATCACATCAGCAGGATCTTGCCCTCTTTTGTCATTGAATCCCCAGTGCCTGCAACGGTGCTCAGTACGTGGTTGCTGCTTCATAAATCTTTGTGGAATGAGTGAGTGAATGAATGAGTGAACTGCTGAGTATTTATAAGATACAGACGCAGGGCAGAGGAGCACAGATATTTGTCTTTTTAAAGTTTATTGTTTTTATTCTGGTAAAATACACATGACATCACCTTTACTGTTTTAGCCATTTGTACGTGTCCAGTTTGGTGGCATGAAGTACATTCACATCGCTGGGAAACCGTCACCAGTGTCCACCCACAGAACTATTTTCTCTCTGCTAATGATAATCTGCACCTGCAGCCACTCCCTCAGCTCCACCTTGGGTCATCGGGCATTAGATTCTCACCGCCTAGATCCCGCGCATGCACAGTTCACGCTCCTGTGAGAATCTAATGCAGCCATTGATCTGGTAGGAGGTGGTGCTCAGGCCGGAAATACAGACGAAGCTCCACTCACTTGCCCATTGCTCACCGACCGCTGCGTGGCCCAGTTCCTAACAGGCCAGACTGGTACCTGTCTGTGGCCCAGGGGGTTGGGGGCCACAGTTGTAGCATGTACCAGTGCTTCATTTCTGTTTATGGCTAAATACTCCTCCACTGCCTGGACAGACCACATTTTGTTTATCCATTCAACCATCGCACAGTGCACGTTTAAGAAAATGTGAGGAGGTGGTACAAAAAGGGGAATTAGAAATTTCTGCTTCTTGGGAAACTGTAAAATAAGAGAGATTCCCCATGCAGCCTCAAATCCTGCCTACTGCTTTACATTCTAGGCATACCCAATGGCTTCACGCCTCCATGCCTTTGCCTGTGCCATCCCCTAGGTTTGAAGTGCCCTTTCTGCTGCCTGTCATTGGCCTGAACAGGTCTCATTGGTGGGTTTTAGGGCTGATTAAAGCATAGGTCATATCTGTTTTGTTCACTTCTGTATTCCCACCCTCTTAGACATGAGGCATACCTGTTTGCATGCCTGAACAAGTGATTCAAAGTCACCTCACCTTCCTCCATGGAGTCCTCCTTGATTGTCCCTTGCACTATGCAGCTCACGCTGGCTATTTCCCAGTTACCAAACTCCTTGACTGGTGCTGTGGTCGTCTCTTCTATAGATTGGGTACTCTTTGAGGACGGCACTTGTGCCTTACTTGTTTTCGTGCTTTTCCTTTGTCATATGATGTCCCCAGTGTAGGTGTCTATTAAATTAGGATAAAGGTTGTACACAAGTATGAGCTGTTATCACTCTCCCCCACCAACCCACTCCAGCCACTTGGCTTCAGCCAGTTTGTCCTCATCTCAGTAGGGACCAGGAGACAGAAGACACTCCTCTGAGCTTCTGTCAGAAGCTTGCTGTGCAGTGATGGGACATGGAATTGTCCCTCTACAACTATCATACAACCTCTGACGTGTTTGTGGTGCTCAGACATTATTAGCTGTCTAGAGCCTCCAATGGCCCACTGATGGTTGAGAAAAAAGATGACGCTGTTCATCGGTAGAGCAGGAAACTGAGGCTCAGAGGTGGGCGCAACTTTGGAGCTTATTAGAGGCCACACTACTTACCCTGATAGTCCATCTCCCAGGTCCTACCTTTTCCTCTTCCTTCCATTCTGGGACAACTGCACTTATAAAACGCTTAACATTGGTGATGGCGGCAGCAACAATCAAATGGCAGCTAGCCTCTCTTGAACATTGGCTCCAGTCCAGTACAGTCGTCAACATTTTGCCCAGTGTGGAGTTAGCATGAGTCAGTTTCCTAAATGTGTTCTTTTAAAGAAATTGAAACTGGGGCATGGTGGCTCATGCTTGTAGTCTTAGCAATCTGGGAGGCTGAGGCAGGTGGATTGCTTGACCTCAGGAGTTTGAGACCAATCTGAGGAAGAGAGAGACCCCATCTATGCTAAAAATAGAAAAACTAGCTGAGCTTTGTGGCAGGTGCCTATAGTCCCAGGTACTTGGGAGGCTGAGGCAGGAGGATCACTTGAGCCCAAGAGTTTGGAGTTGCTCTGAGCTATGAGGATGCCATGGCACTCTACCCAGAGGGACAGAGTGAGACTCTGTCACAACAACAATAGCAACAAGCCATAAAAAGAAAAAGAAATTGAAATAAAGAGGTATATTTGGACTACATGTCTTTTCAGTCAGAGGAACACCTGGGACTTGGATAGACCACAATTTATTTCATGGCCCTGGGTAAAGTCACCGCATTCATCTCTCTGAGACTCAGGCTCTTTCCATCTGTAAAATGGGTGGTTGGATAAAATGAACACTCCAGTCCTTCTCAGAGCTGACTTTCTACAGATTCATCACTAATTTGTTATGACCTTGAGTGTGCTTTGTCCTCTTCGAGGGTGGTTTGGGCTGGAGTCAGTGAGGGTGAGGATGCTTCCCTCCCCGGAGTCTTTGGACAGTCAGGAGAGCAAAGAGACGCTAAGCAACATGAGGAAGCCACAAGCGCCACATTCTTCAATGGCAGCAATTTTCCGTGTAATTAAGTTTATTCATCATGTATATTAAGGGGAAAATGGAGACGCACGATCATCACAGCCCATTTGCCATCGACATCCATCTCTCAAGCGTTGCTTCTGTTTGCTCCAAGACCAACAGCCGTGATGGATGCAGGGCCAAGGAGAGCCATCTGGCATGAGGGCTGGTGGCAACCCAGCCTGCCGCAGGGCCCAGGTCTCACCTACCTGCACAGACCCTTCCCCCAAATTATCCCTGTCCTCAAGGACCTGATAGCTCAGGAATCACGGGTTAATGGTGACAATGTTTAACACTGAATGTTAGCCTTGCAGTTAGCTTTCCTCCAGCAGAATTGCTGGAGTTGTTACTGCTGGTTAGAATGTGAAAATGCAGCGTTGTTGTACTGTTTCTCTGATCATCATGCCTTCCTTTGGCTTTCTTTCTAGGATAAGCCATCGTCTGGCTCCTTGAACCTAAATGGAGTCAATTCATTTACCAATTCACTCAACAAATATTTGAGTGCATCTCCAGTGGTTAACACCATTCCAGGATTTGGAGATCTGTCAATCAAAGACTTTCAGTCTCCTACATCTTACTTGGTGAATATTTTGGTATTAAAAAGAAAACGAATGAATGAGTACACATGGATCAATTCATTCATTCAACAAAAATTGAGTGCCTCTGATGGATGGCACTGTATGATTCCTAGATGGTTAAATTGGGGCCTAGATAGTTTGTTCTTTTCCCTCATGGAGCTTATGTTCTAGAGGAGGAGGAGGAAGATATAAATCAAAGAATCATAGCAATGAATGAATAATTACAAACTGAGATAAAGTACAGGAGGGAAAGGGCTTTTTGAGAGTATGAGAGAAGGGGCATGTTCTCGATGGGGTTGAGGATTTAGGAACATTCTGGAGGGAGGGCTGCTTAGGCTGAAACCTGCAGCATGAGTTTACATCAAGTAGAAGAAGAAAGTACATTGTCTGGAGAGAGAGCATGGGGATTCTGTTAGGGATAATGCCTTAGACTGCCAGTATCTGAAGACCCAACTCAATATAGTGTAAACGATAAAGACAATTTGTTACCATGTAACAAGAAGCCAAGGCAGTCCCAGTGTTGGTTAATTTGGGGGCTCCTTGACATCATCCAAGACCTAGGATCTTTCCATAGCTTCCCTCTGCTTTCTTCAGAATGTGGGGAAAAATAATCTTTAATATTATTTCCTCATGGTCGTGAAATAGCTGCTGGTGTCCAGCCTCATACAATACCATCCCAAACTAGAGGAGAGACTTCAGCTTCTCATATATATTTTTTTTTTTTTAAAGAGAGAGGAATCCTTTTTCCAAATCTTCTCCAAATATCTCTCATTGGCCATAACTGTTGATACAGGTGAGCCTGTGGGGTAGGGAGGGAGCCTGGCAGGTGGACAAGAACATCCTGGTTAGTAGGTGGGTTGGAATCCCAATTTGAAGTCAATTTGCTATATGATCTTAGATAAGTCTTTTCCCCTCTTTGAATCCTAAGTGCCCAGGTCTTTCCATGTGTGAGATTCTGATGTGAGTAGGACATGTTGAACACTAAATGTCTGTCTTTCTGCTTTCTGGGCATTTGAGATCTTGAAATTCTGGGTATCCTTGGAGATGGATGGGATCCTGGGACTAGTTTTGGACAATGAATCAAGACACATTTCTGTCATTGCTGGAAAATTTAAATGCTGGTTCAAGATTCTTGGTTTCTCTTTCCGTTTAGCACAGTCATGGGTAACAGTTGAGATGGTAGCTGTGCTTTGTCAGCCTGAGTCCTTGAGTGACTATAATGAGAGCCTCCCCTTCCTGATGGACATGCAGCACGAGCATGAAATAAACCTACAATGATTTGGGGGTGACTTGTAATAACAGCATAACATATCCCATCCTGACTGATGCAGTTATACCAACAATAGTATAGCCAACACAAAAGGGGAATTGACTCAGTGCCAGGCACTAGGTGAAGACCTTTCCTTGCATCTTACTATTTAATGCTCATAGCAGCTTTATGGGGTGGGCACAGTTATCATCCCTATTTTTAAGAAGAAGCAACAAAGGGTCAGAGAGGGAAAGTTACATGGCTGGGAAGGAGAAGGAACAGAGCTGGGATTCAAATACAGGTGTGTCTGACTGTGAGTCACTAATCTCAGCAGTATCCTGCCTGGATGAAGCTTGGTGGAGCTTTTGTTCAAAGCTAAAAGAGCAGATAAGGAGCTTAAAGCATGTGTGTTTAGTTGGCTCTGGTCCATGCTTCCTGAACGTCAGTGGGGGCCTTGGAGGTATATGGGGAGGGCCGTTCCCAGGCGGGGGAGAGTCCCTACCCCGGCCCACCTTTGTGTCTGCAGACACCTCCTCTCCTCCTTCCAGCTTCCTCTGCCTCAAGCTCCCTGCAGGCCCTAAGCCATCACTGCCTTCTGGGAGACCTAATTAAGCCCTGGCGGGGAGGTTGGGTGTACTGGTTCCCAGCAGGCAGCTCCCCAGAGTGGGAAGGATGGTGGGTCGTGCGGTTGTGGATCCCGAGCAGGGTAGCAGTGAGAATAATAATGACATCTACAACAATAATAGTAACCATAACATGGAAGCAGTAGCCATGAGGAAGAGCTGTAAACAGTGGCTGCTATTATTGTTATTATAATTATCATCCTCATTAGCCTGGCTCTGGGTTGCAATTAGCACTTAATACAGCATTTCCAGTTCACCATCAGGGTCTTCCTGGAGGCAGAATCTTCTCCTCTTTGTTCCATCCTTATCCAGCTGTCTTTTTAAGAGTCTATGAGGGGGTGTTCCACTGAGAAAATCACCAAACTTGGCCTTAGCATCACCTTTTTGCCCCATTTTACAGAAAGGAAGGCTGAAGCCTCTATAGGCCAAGTTCAAGGCTGGTCAGTAGTGTGGCTGGCATCAGAGGAGAGTGGTGTATATGTGTGTTTGGGGCTGTGGGCCACAGTCCATGGGGATGAGTAGGCTGAGGCTGGAGATGGCTGAGTTCCCCCTGGGGGCTGCCCAGAGGCTGTGACTGGCCCTGGGTGGCTAGAGGGCATGGGGTCATGGTGGGCCATGGTCTTGCTGATCAGGCAGCCTGGTGAGGGGCTGTAGAGCTGAGCCCCGAGGCTCTGACTCCTGGCAGCCACTGCCTCAGGGAAAGCAGCCTTATTAGTGCAGCCGCCTGCATGGCCCTGGGTGCAGCCAGGGGCGGAAAATGCCTCATTTACCCCAGTGCCCGACCCTGCGGGCGGCCGCCACACACATTGCAAGCACAGCTTGCAAAGGCTCCTGGACACAGCCACACGGACATCTCAGGCCCTGGGTCAACTCAGTCATGGTGCAGAGTGTGTGTGGCTGGGCTTACACGCTTGTGTATGAATGTGGACATACAGGGGCATCCGGACTCACCACTGCAGGGAAGTCGGTACATCCCACACAGAGCAGGGCACATACATATGCATCCAGGCATGCAAACGTGGGCACAGAACACACGTGCACACTCTCACAGCCACACTCACCTTTCTGCACACACAGGTGCAGAACCGGCACACGTGTACTTAGGAATACAGAAACATCCAGAAGCACCAATAGGGACCAACACATGCACACACAAACACCGGTGTGTTCACCCAGTCCAAGGTTGGTGAACACATACACCCTGAAAACACACACATGCTCAGGTCTCCAGATATAGACCTTACATTCAGAAATGCACACACACTGAACACACACTCACATGTGCTTTTCTGTACACTGTTGTGCACACACTAGCGTCCACAGACAGGCACGCCCTGATAGGTGTGTGTATATATACACCCAGGTACAGACATGCACACAGCGGACGTGCTTAGCTGCGTGTTTCCCGGTTATTCTGAGTTTGTGTTAAACTCTGTTCTTTTTACCGATTGGCATTTGATACATTTTTAAGGTACTGTCACTGAACTAAGGCTCATTTGGCTCCCAGAGCCTTCCGTGGGCCAGCCTTTATTTACTCCCATTTTACAGATGAGAAAACTGAACTTCAGATGGAGCAGGAGGCCCGGCCAAAAACAACATCCTTCTAGAAAGCGATGGAGCAGGTAGTCACGGTCAGATGTCCTGATTATGTCTCAACTTGGCTGGGGGTGTGGGAAATGACACCCAGGCCTGGGTTTGAATCCAGCCTTGCTGTGTGTGCACCGTGTGTCCTTGGGCAGGTCTCTGTGCCTCTCAGAGCCCTTGTCCTTCATTGTAAAGTTGGGGAAACAACAGTAGCGGCTTTGTGGTGGTCTGTGGAGGATGGAGGGAGGACTGGTGCCGAGGAACAAGCGTGGCGCAGGGCACATAGTGAGGAGTTAGCAGAGTCACCCATCTTTATAGTCATCATTATTATCATGTTATTACACAGGGAGAAGATGGCCATCAGCAGGTCAAGGACAGAGGTCTGGAGCAGATCCTTCCTTGATAGCCCTTGACACTTGTGTCTGGGACTTCCAGTCTCCAGAACCGCCAGACGATAAATTTCTGTTGTTTAGCCACCAGGTTTATCTTGTGTGACAGCCCCAGCAAACTAACAGAGGATTTCATCCAGGCATTTAATTTAGCTCCAGAGCAAACCCGGTGGGCTACGGCAGAGTCCCGCTGTGAAGTCCCCCGCCCCGCATCCCCGCAGCCCGCCACCTCCTGGAAGAATAGAACTTGCCGACGAGGAACACCGGGGAGCGTCCCCTGAGCACACGCGTTGCTGCCGCAGCGGAGACAGCCAGGCCCCTTGTAACAGTGACTTAGAGCTGATATAACAACCCTCGTATTCTTTTAGTGAGGCTGAAAGGTGCTATTAAATGGAATATTGAGATAAGAAAGTGGGAGTCGGCAAAGGTTAGACACTATTTATTCAGCATTCATAGGGCACTAAAATACCCTGGCCGGCTGCTGCTGGCTGCCCCGCCCCTCCCCCTCCCTCCTCCCTGGGAGGCTGGCCTTGCCCGGAGGCAGCCTGGAAACTGGGAGAGCCGGGGTCCTGGTCTGAATCCTGCCCCACCCCGAGGACATGCTTGTTTACAGAGCTCAGGACCTTGGGCAACGGTGGGGAACCAAGGACCGAGTGGCTCAGTGCAGAGCACGCAGCGGGGGGACTAGGAGGTCCCCTGCCCCTCCTATCTCCGCAGACCCCCAGGGCAGGACGGGGAGGGGCTGTTCGCAGCACCCTCTTCCCACAGCGCCCCCACAGGGCCACCTAGCGTTCCCTCTGCCAAAGGCGGAGTCCCCAGCAGGAACCTCATTACCTACTGCTGGTTTATCCTCCAGACAAGGGGCCCTCAGGGTTGCAGTTCCCCAACCTGTTTGGCACCAGAGCCTGGTTTTGTGGAAGACTATTTTTCCACAGATGGAAGTGATGGACCATTACATTCTCATAAGGAGCAAGCAGCTCACCACCCGCCCCCTCGCATGGGCAGTTTACAGTAGGGTTCTCCCTTCTATGAGACTAACGCACTGCCCATCTGACGGTAGGTGGTGCTCAGGCAGTGATGCGAGTGATGGGGTGCAGCTTAAATACAAATGAAGACCACCTGACATTCACCTGCTCTGTGCAGCAGTTGGGGGCCACAACCTCAGGGACCCTTTTGGAGGTAGAAGTTGACCCATCTGAACTGGCTTTCCTCAAGAGAACCCTCAATTCTGGGTTTAAAAGTCTTACTTACTCTTGAGCTCCTTGTCAGGGAAGGATTGATAGACTGGGAGTCCCATGAAGGCAGGTCCTGTGGGTTTTGCTCATTGCTATTTTCCCAGCACTTTGCAGAGGGCTCGGTGCACAGTGGGGCCACTAGGAATGTCTATGGCAGACAGGAGCTGCCGAGAAAAAGACTAGGATTTGGCATCACACAGCCCTTGGTTCCAGACTGGTTCGCAGTGACCTCCTGGAGCCAAAGTGGTTTCATTTGCACAGTGGAGATAGGAGGAGCCCTCACACTCAGGAGGCACCAGGTAAATGCTGGTGTCCCCCTCCTTCCCCGGTGTCAGCCCCTCTCCCTTCTTCTTGGCAGCTCCTGGAAAGCAGAGGCCAGCACAGGGAGGATAAACTACAGAAGGACAAACTTTCCTTCTGAAGGTCATGGTTGGAAGCTCTGGGGGATTGAGGGAGACTGGCCAAAGGTGTGATTCCGGGTGATTCTGAAGGCAAGTCAGGCCCTGTGACAACATGTGGGCCTGCCACAGGTAGGACAAAGAGCCTGCCAGCTGGTTCTAACAGGGCAGTGGTAGCACAGAGAGGAGGGGGCAGAACTTTCCAGGAAGAGGCAGGCACCTGTGCAAAGGTCCTGGGGCTGGCAGAGGCAGATAAGTGGAGAGGTTGGGAGTTGGGGGTGCAGTGGAGAAGAGGAAGGAAGAGTGGAGGGGACGGGTTTGGGGAGCGGCAGGGCCAGCACTGCATGAGCCAGAGGTGATGGTTTTTGTCTGGATTTCATTCAAAAGGCTACAAGAAGTTTATTCTAAGAAAAATGAGAAACCCTCTAAGGGTTTGAAACAGAGGCCTGAAATGAGGTGTATGTCTGAAGGAAATTCCTTTGGCTGTAGTCAAAAGCTGAAGCACAGATTGGGAGGCAAAAGAGGGGAGGCCGGGAGGCAATGAAGGGGTGACTGCACTGCGGAGACAGGATAGCAGTCAGACCTGGGGAAGGATCAGGATACTGAGCTCAATTCTGGGCCCCGGAGCCCTGGCCAAGCTCGAGATGAGGGGTGGGAGGAAGGAAGAGGATGCCGCTATTCTGTGGCCGCATGAGTCCCTGTGGGCTGATCTGAGGGGTTGGAAGCAGTGTGGGGAATGTGGGGGTGTCATCTCTGGCAGGTGACAGGGAGGTTGCTGGGGTGGGTTAGTGATATCGTGCAGGATATGGGGAAGGCTGTTCTCCGGGAAGCAGTGAGGGGGAATCGGGCATATGTGTGCACACACGTGTAAGCACAGTCTGTGACAGTCTGCACCGGTGTGCACGGGTGGGCACGCGTGGGCTGCAGGGCTGCTTACATACACATGCTTATATAGACAGTACCTGGCATCCTGGGGACAGCAGACCCCTCTTCTCCTTATTTCTGCCTTGAGAATTATCCTCAATGGGAACTAGGAGCAAAAGTCTAAGGTCCCCAGGAGTAAGAGAACATGCACGGGGAGTTGCAAAGAAATCTTGAAGTGGAAAGAATAATTTTTTGGTTTTTAGAGCTCTGCATGTAGTATGTCATTTCGTCCTTGTAACAGCTCTACAATTGAGTTTTTATTTTTAGGCATTAGAGCTGACTATGTCCCAGACATTGTGTCCTTTGCATAGACTAACCCATTTTATCTTCAAGAAAATGTGGAGAGCGCTGGGAGAGGCGTCCAGAAACACCTGTGGGGAGGTGAAAGATTCCAGGTGCTGGACTGAGGGCCTGCATTAAGTCAGTCAATCTGTACAACAAACTTGTGAGGTAGAAACTATTACCACACCCACTTTATAGAGAAAACCGAGGCCCGATGTAAAGAAACATCCAGTATCTGGTAGGGGAAAACCTAAGAATCAAAGCCCATGATCTTAAATCTACTGAGTATCGAAGAGTGACTGACGAAGTTGGTGGTAATGGTCACAGGTCAACAGTATCACGTGCCTACTAGTCATCAGACAGTGTACTAAGTGCTTTTATAGGTCACTTAAATTTATTTCACAACAACCACAGTAAGAAAGGTACTGCGATGCCACCCCCCCACCTTCCCACTGACGAGGAAAATGAGGCTCAGAGGGGAGGAGTGACTTGTCCATGGGGATTAGAAGCAAGTAGCTCACTGCGGAGTCAGTGTTGTTGGTGATAAAGTGGCCACCTGCCTCAATTTAAAGGTTATATATGTTTCATAACCCACCCTAGTCTTAGGAAGACCTGGGGAGCTTCACGGCGATGCTGGCTGTGGAGTTGGCTTTTGGATGATGGGGAAGATATCTTCCCTTCTTCTCTTCCACCTTCCATCTTTTCTTCTTTCCATCCTTGAGAAGGCCCTCTGTGCTCGCAATGCAGCGGTGGGGAAGACAGGCACACTTCTCGCCCTCGTGAGCTCACTTCAGGTCCATGACAACCTGTTTAACAGATGTGGCAACTGGGGCTTTGATAATTTGGGCGAGACCACCCAGCTCACCCGAGATGGGAGGCGGGAGTGAATCCCTCAGGCCCAGATGTCTGTCTCAGAGGCTTGTGCATAGGGGGGGAGGGCCCCCCAAACAAGAACAAAGTGGGTGCCAGTGAGATGTGAAGACAGTCCTGGGAGAGCTACAGCAGGGCCTGGGTGGGAGGTAGGACCAGAGAGGACACCTCTGAGTTTGGAGGGGCCTCCACGATGGGGTCAGCCAACCTCGTGCCAGATTCTGGGTTCCTTTCCAGGTGGTAGATTATCCCAACTCATCTTTCCCTTCTCCCTGGATGACAGGAATTTGCCCACGGGTTATAATGAGCATTTGGGGCTGACAAACTTGAATTTAAATGCCAGGTCTATGTGATTCTGGGCAAGTGACTTTACAACTTCAGACTTCTCATCAGTAAAATGGACATAAGAACACTGATTCCAGGTCTTGTGAGAGATTTGGGGCCTAATGGAGGGAAGCATACTTTGTAAACTGTAAAGTGCCATCTGGATGTGAGGTTTTGGCCGTTATCTGTTTATGTATCTGTCTTCACTGTACCCTCTGTGTACTAGCAGGGGCCTTGTCTGACTCAACCCTGTATGCAGTTGATGCTCAATAAATGTCAAAGGCATGACCTGTTGTGTGGGTTTTGGTTTGTTTTGTTCATGCCCCACTCTGGGACTCCATGAGTGCTTCAAAGATGATGGCAACGGTGATGATTACTATTACTACTAATAATAACAAAACCAGTTTATTTTATGAAGCACTTTATGTGTGCTCAGCACATCAAATCTTTATAGCCACCCCATGAGGTATGTACTGGTCATGTCCTTGTTTTACAGATGTTGTGTTCCTTGCCCAAGATCACACACCTATGTGGGGATCTAGGCCTCTAACCCAGCTCTGGTCTTTGTAACTTCCAAATGGGGCCACCTACCCATTGGGGGACCCTGCCTTCAAAGGTTTCTGTCCTCACTGGCCTGGACAGAAGACAGAGCTATGTGAAGCCTGTCTCCAGCTGGGCGCTCACATCCACAGTCACATAATACAGTCAATTGCTCCTTTCAAATTACAGTAAATGTTTCCCCCCTTGAACAAATCATTTACTGCAACTGCGGAGTGTCCTGTTTACATGCAGAGCCAAAGGAATTCCAATCTGAGTCTAATTATTGATGCTGCAGTTTCTATGGCCTTGGGAAAGGGCTGCCTAATTGCACCAATTAATACCTGCCACTTGTATGGGCCTTTGTCAGGTTTAAGGTTTGGTTTTCTCCCTCCTCGGGTGTGGAGAAGAGAAGAGTCTGTGCACCCACTTGGGTTCAGACCTCCAGGACACAGGCTGGGTGCCGGGATAGCCTTTTGTTTTCTCAATGCTGCCATTTTCAGTGGGGCACCTGGCCAGAGCTTACTCTGGCAGGGGCTGTCTCCTTCAGGGAGGGCAAGGGACCTGGGGGAGGATGGGAGTTCCAGGATCAGTCCCTGGCATGCTTCTGACTTGCACTGAAAGCCCGGGTGGGGTAATTCTTCTGGAGCCTCAGTTTCCCCATGCAGAAAATAGACTTTTTACTCCTCTTAGTGTTACCGTGAGGATTTATGAGCTCAAATGTAACAGCTGCAATTGCTGTGTAAACTCTTGGAGGCTTGATGGCTGCAGGAATTTTTACTAGAAATGGGAGGGCAGTATCTGGGTGTCAAGAGATCTAGATTCTACTCTTAGTTCCATCTCTTATTTGCTGTATGACTTGGAGAAGGGCCTTTACTGCCCTGAACCTCAATTTTCCCAGCTGCAAAATGGGCATGATTCCACCTTCTCCTTCTGATGCTTGCAAAGAACCTGCAAAGACTACTTAGGCCCAGAAATCTGGAGGTTGTGATTGTCCCATGGTGCTGACAATTTGGGTGATGAATTGCCCCAGTGGGAAGAGGAAACTATTGGGGCCTTGCTGGGTGGCAAATGGAATGCTGGGTGGGAGTGAGGAGGCAGAGGAAATGTTGTAATCTTTCATGTGAAACTGATGTGGTTTGGAATTTTACCTCTGATAACTCTGAGGTCTGTATCCTTCCGTAACAGCGATTATAGCAATAATGCTTTATTAGTGCCATACTCCACACAATCACATTAACTCCCCAAGAGGTAGGTGTTATTTTTATACCCATTTTACATGGAGAAGCTGAGGATCAGAGAGGTTGAGTAAGTTTCCCAAGGTCATACAGCCCAAGATTGGAAGAGCCAAGATTTGGACCCAGTTCCCTGTGATTTCAGAGCCTATGCCTGCAGCTGCTACACTTTCCTGCCACCAGTTGCCTCAGTCTCCCCATCTATATAGGAGGCTATTGGTAGCTTCTTCCAAGCAAAGGTGTTGCTAGGATTGGGCAAGATTAATTATGTGAGGCATAACTGGAGATACCTGAACAGCCACATGACCTGAAGAGCCACGATTCCTCATGGATGTGTGCAAGTTGGGAGACTCAGCCTGCTATCGCAGCCTCATGTTCATCCCATCTTCACGAGGCCTGGTGGGAAATCGGGCTGTTTACTTCTCTAAGAGGTAAAGCAGAGGAGTGGGTTGGAGGCCTTTTCATTCTCCTGCAGCTCCCTTTCCTGAAGATTCCTGATCTTTGATTTTCCAGCACCCCTGGGGCTCGCAGTCCCACCTGAGTGCATTTGGGGCTGTTTTCTGATGTGACGTATTGTCACTGCGCATTATGTGTCATCAGCCCCACAAAGCGATGACACCAGAGCTTGATGCCACACAATTGACAGAAAAGATGTAGGTCCCCCGGGGGGTTCTGGGCCTTGACAGGATCCCTGTGGTCTCCCTATCCCTGCCTTCCACTCGGAGCCCTCTGCTGCTTCTTGGCAAAGCGTACGGCCCCCTGGGAAAGGGGTGTTCCGCAGCCAGGGCCTTGGCTCACATGGGAATGAGCTTGATGTCCCGGTGCCTGACACATGCCTTGTATGGGGCCCCCAAATTAAAAGAAACACAGCTCCCTAGTCAAAGGCAGCCTGAACCTGGTGGGGGGACATGGCAGAGCTTGGAGTGTGGTGACTGACTGATTTCCTCTAATTATCACTGGTTTAATATTTATAGGGTTGATGCCAGAGGGCTGCAAGGGAGGTATTCAGCCCAAACGGCTGCTGTCGGTAGACCTTGGTGGGGGTACTGAGAGGGGAGAAGCCTGCTTGCATTCAGGATCCTGGCACCTTCCCAAGACACAGAATGCATTCATTACTGCAGCACTAATCATGTGCTGGGCACTGGCTGTAACTCCTGACCATTCAGAGGCTTCCATAGACCCAGTAGTTCAAGGTGGGACTATGGAGTCAGCTTGATCTGGCTGTGTGCTCTTGGGCAAGTGACTGCACCTCTCTGAGCCTCAGTTCTCTTGTTTGCAAAATAGTGGTAACAATATGCCTCCTGCATGTGATTGTTGTGAAGATAGAGCAAGGTAAAAACCACAAAGTACCATAGTTCCTGGCACATAGTTGTGGTCAATAAGTAGTAGCCATACATATGACTCTATAGACATATGCTTGGTGAAATTGAATTCCCACATGTTAGTTAGCTGTGGTCTTGGTAGTGCTGTGTAACAAATAAGCCTCAAACTTGGTGGCTTACAACAACTACCATTTATTTTTACAGATCTGTGGAGTGGCTGTGAGTTCATGTGGTCTGGGCTCAGCTGGGTGGCTCTTCTGGTCTTGGCTGGACTTACTCAAGCAACTGGAGCTTGGTCAACTGGACCAAATTCTCTCCATATGACTTTTATCTCCTTCTGAGACCAGCACTAATTTGTGCATGTTTTTCTTTTGACATTGGCCCAGGCATGGCAAGATTATTGTTTCTGAACAATAATCTAATCTATCTTTCCACCTAACATTCCTGTAGGGGAAAAGTTATTATTCCTATTTTCCTGATGAGGAAACTGAGATTAAGATAGGATGTCACTACTGGTGGAGCTAAGATCTGAATACTTCAAAGATCATGTTCTTTTCAACCACCAGAGACTCTGAGCCACCTTTAATCATAATAGGACCACTTATTCACACCTACTCTATGCCAAGGGCTTTGCATGAATTATCTTTAATGCAAAAACAACCTTTGGGCATTTATATGCCCATTTTACAGATGTGAAAGCTGAGGCCCAGAGGTTAAGTTGTCTAAGATCTCATAACTAATAAATAAATGACAGATTCAAGAATGGAATGTAGGTCTCTCTGTGTCAACATGCTTTTGTACTTGAGGTTCCCTTTGCTGCCCTGCTTTCTCTTTCTGTGTGTTTTTCTGAAACCAGACTATACATCTATGAAAATAATAGGTGTTCAGTAAATTATAATATGTAACAGAAAACTAAGGTGACACTATGAGTTAAGGTGACTCTGCCCCCATTTTAAAGATGGGAAAGCTGAGTCATAGAGAAGTGAGGTCTCCTGCCCAAGTCACAGAGCCAGAAGTGAAGCATAGAACCGGCCGTTGAACTCTGGGCTGGGTGCCACCAAGAGCTGGTAGTTTTGCTGCTCTGCGATGCTGAGATGCTAAGACAGGTCAGTCCCTTTGTGTTGTGCCAGCATTTGGCTCTCTCTGCTTTCCCTCTTTCCTCCCAGCCTGTCTGACTCCCTGTTTGATTACTTGCTGAGGCTTTTGCATCCAACAGGCTGCCTGTGTGCCTCACCCTTCCATCAGAATCTGTTCTCCCTGTGTCCCATGGCTTCTGGCTCCTGAGGGCAAGAGCTCTTAGACAAGCTAGTGAGGGCCACTTTGGGGCTCAAGGGTGAGGACAGAGTCTCTTATGGACTTCTCTCCTGGCCCTCCCTGGGCTAAACTGTGTAGACCTTCCTCCTAGTTCCGTCCCCTGACCCTCAGTTCCCTCATCTGCAAAATGGGGAGAGTCACCCATACTTGGAGGGCTGTTCTCAGCATCAAATGTGCTTGTGTCTGGTGGTTTTAGTACAATGTCTGGCAAAGAGTAAGTGCTCAATAAATGTAAGCTATTGTTATTGTCAGTTGGGCCCTGCAATATTTATTTTTGCACTCAGACAAAAATAAAAAAAGCTAAAAATTATGGAAGCCAGCCAGCTTAGGCTCCTGAGCCATCACTCTACAGGCTGAGAAGTTATCTGAACTCCATCACGGAACCAGGGGTATAGAGAGGAGGGGGGGCTGGTGACATTGTTCCACCCAGTACTCTTCTCTCACAAACCAGAGGCTCAGAGAGGCCCAGGAGTGCTGTCCTAGCCACACAGACAGTGGATGAGGGGTTGAGGCCACTTTCACTCTGGAAGCTTGTCAGGTTCCTCTTCCTCTAGGCCCCTTTGGGCTATAGCAGGGCTCTGTGGGGTGTCCCAGGGAAGAGCAACAGAAGGCTCTCTCTCCCTGCATAGGGGTTGAGGGGGGAGGGAGAGAGAGCTGCCAAAGCAATTCTCAGCAAAATCCCCAGGGGTTTATGTCAAGGACAAAATAGTGTGTCCCATGGGTAAATATAGTTAACACAGCTGCAAAACAGAATTTATTTCTTGTTTGAGATATCATTTTTAAAGTATGGCATAGGGAGAGCTTTAAAAATGAAATTATAGCAGGCAATAAAAAAACCTCATAGGCACTGTATTCAAATTATGCTACAGTAATAGGCCAAGTTCATAAATAAACATTGCTTGTTAACCCTTTGCTGAGCTGTGGGCTGGCCGGCTGAGACAGGGCTGGGAGAAGCCGACACAGAATTGCCTTTGGGTGTCCCTTGGGACCCTCCACCTGCCCAACCTTCTCCAGTTGGCCTCTCCAGTCAGGTTGAAAGAGCAGCAGATTATTCTCTGCTAAAATGAGGGGTTTGTGTTAATGTGCTATGCAGACCTCTGAGTTGGGAGTATTTCAGAGTATGGATCAGGTAGCTCCCTCCTAAAGCTCCCATGTCTCCTTATTATAATACTATACATTAGTATGTTATCATGTATGATACATTTATTTGTATTATCATATTGCATTGTATACTACTGTCAATACAGAGTGTTATTATATATAGTATTTCTCTCTCTCATTATATTTTGGCACAGTGGTTCTCAACCAGGGATGATTTTGCCCCCAGTGAACATTTGGCAGTGTCTAGAGACATTTTTGGTTGTCACAACTGGGAGGTATTCCTGGCATCTAGTGGGTAAGGGCCAGGGATGCTGCACCCTGCACCAGGAAGGCGCCCACCACCCCCAAAGAATGATTTGGCCCAGGTGACCACATGGTGAGCCTGAGACAGCAAGCTTCCCCACACCTCCTGCTCAGTGTGTCCCTTCCCCCTGAGAGCTGGGCATGCTGCCTTGCACGGCTGTATTTCTCTCCCTCCGCCTGGGGCTTGGTGTGCAGTAGGTCTTGAGTAGGGATCTGTTCCAAGAGGTAAGGAGTGAATGGAACGTCTCCTTTGCCTCCTTCTCCCCACCCCCAACTGCCTCTCACCCATCCTTTTGTCCTTTGCTTGAAGATTGCTTTCTCCTGGAGGCTCCTCCTGAACCCCCCACCCCAAGGTCTCCAGCCTCTCCCCCAGGCCCCCGTCAGATATTCCCATGATCCTCCTTACTCCTCATCCTTGGGTTGTCTCTTCATTGCTCACATCTCGGGTCAAAAGTCACCTCCTCAAAGTGGCCATTGTGACTGCCTTAGCCTAAGTGGCCTTCCTTGGGGTCACTGTC
Source organism: Perodicticus potto (assembly GCA_963574655.1). Lineage (NCBI taxonomy): Eukaryota > Metazoa > Chordata > Mammalia > Primates > Lorisidae > Perodicticus > Perodicticus potto. Next base: position 6,942 of record CAUYRH010121262.1, on the reverse strand, counting down.
TCGGACTCTGTATTGTGTTTTCATCGCAACACTTATCAGTAGCTGAAAGAAATCATCCTGTTTATTATGTGCCAGATCTTGGCAGTCATGGTGTTTGCAGTGCTCCAAGGAGTCTCTGGACCCGAGTCGCCACACAGAAAACACTTGCTGAGCACATCACTGGGGGTCAGAGAATGGGGAGGGGGCTTCCTGCCCATAACCCCCTTCCAGTCTCCTCTGCTCCCTCCCCCCCTTTTTTATAGGCCCTTTTTGGCATTTGGGATCCTCACTGTGGACCCTGGTCAGGATGTGAGAGGCCACTGATCTCCCTTGGGCTCTTCCAGTATCTTGCTGGGAGATGCTGACAAGTCACTAGTAGTTCTAGTGCAAAATGAACACACTGGGGAAATCTGGGCTTTGTAACTGGGAGTGTGTGTGTTGGAATCACCTCCTGCAGCTCTCCTAGGACACAACGCCTGACCCTGGACCTGCACAGCCGGATTCTCTGGGGGAAGCATGTACCCCGGTCTGTACTGGTTATAGTACCTGGTTGTAAAACCTCGCCAGACAATCTGGATCCATGGTATGATTAAGAGCCAGAAAACCCTGGGAGACTTCTAGAGCCCCTTCTAGCCCCAATGTGTGACATTTCTGTGATTCTGGGATGCTCAGCCTGAGCCATGTATCTGAGTGACTCTTTTCCTGGGCTCCCTTGGCACTTTTGCTAATTCAATAGCATTTAATTTAATTTTAAAATGATTTGTTAAAAAAGGCTTGTTGCTGCAGACGCTCCAGCCACCTCATTCCTCATCCTTCCTAAGACTGTAAATGCCTGTATGACTGAAGCCAGGCCTCTGGCCTCAGAGGTGCCTTGGAGGGCCCACAGCTTTTTTTGGGTGGAAAATGCTGAGTTTGCCTCTATCCATTGACCATAGTTACCTTTCTCCTCTCCAGAGCACTCCGGGTGCTGCCTGGACTCTAGGAAGAGAGAGATGGCTGGAAAAGCAGACCAAGTTAGGAAGTGACTCATGAGCTCTTATCTCAGAGAAAGGGACTCGTGTAACCCAACACACACACACACACACACACACACACACACACACACACACACGGATGTGTTCTTCCCCACTCTTTAGGCCCTAATAGCTATAACTGGTGGTTTCATTTAGCTCTGGGCTTTTTCTCCTGGACAATTGGACCCAGAGGTCTACCACGTCAATTTCTTTTTGCTTCTTTTCATTATTTTCTATTCTGTTTTTTTTAACCACATTTCGCATGTGCTTGATTGTTATAAGTCATCTTTGATTCATTCATTCGTGCATCAATTAATTAATTACACTTTTATTTCACATCAGCTATGTGGCTGATGCCAATATGAGGATAGATGTAGTTGTGAGCCATATAGACCCGACCTTGTCGGCAAAGAACAAAGAGTTGGCCTAGGAGGAGAGACTGGTGAAAGGGCAAACGTGGGGAGGAAATACAGAACAGAGAGGAAGAACAGGTAACCCCAGGAGTCTTGGGGGAAAATACCTCAGGAGAATAATATGGCAGGATGGTGACCCTCAGCAAAAAGTCAGGATGGAGATGATGAAAGCTTCCCATTAAATCTGGACAAGTCTAGCTTCTTCTCCCTCCTATGATAGAGATTGCTAGCTATTCTTCTAGTTTGTTGCATATTATCTGAGGCTACACACTCAGATCTTTCTTCCTCTCCCTTGCATTTGGAGTGTGGCCCTTAGGGTATGTTCTAATTAAACAGGATGGTTTGATGTGCTCCCAGGCCTGGTCTATAAACTCCCCCACAGGTGATTCTTCATACTCCTCCCTTCCCGTTGACTTAATTCAGATCAGCCAAGTGAGTTTGGACACTCCATGTTGAGGATGGAGGAGCCACAATATGGTGGGAACCTGGGTCTCTGCTACCTCTTGCAGAAAAGACACTCTAGCTGACCAGGAATATCTGCATTGGGTTTTATATGAGCTAGAAATAAATGTCTACTGTGGTTGAGTTGTTGCATATTTTGGGGTTTGTTTGTTACTTCAGTTGATGTTAACTTCACTCACAGGCCCAAACCCTTCTATTGCCTATTACATTATATTAGGACAGAGTCTATGTCTTTCATGCTACAAGAGAATTAAATGGTTGCAAGAGATACTGTATGGCTTGCAAAGCCTAAAAAATTTACTATGTGGCCCTTTACAGAAAGTGCTTGGGGAGTCTTGCTTTAACTAAAACAATAGGCAGGGCAGCGCCTGCGGCTCAACAGAGTAGGGCATCAGCTCCATATGCCTGAGATGGCGGATTCAAAACCAGCCCTGGCCAAAAACTGCAAAACAACAACAACAATAACAACAACAATAAGCATTTGCTAGTACCAGACCAGTCGAGGGTCTTCTTGTCTGCAATACTGGTTTCTTTGAACAGATCAGTCCCTTATGCTCTAACTTCTTGCTCTGATTTAGTTCTCATTTCTTCTTGCCCTTCAGCCCTGTTCCTTGAGTGCATATAGACTTTATGAATTAGACTCTGAGACCAAAAGAATGGCCAGAAGCAGTCATTCTTAAGTCTCCTCAACCATTAGTTCTGATCTTATTGATCATCTAGTCTGAGTTCCTGGCTGTCCAGATATGGAAACTGACACCCAGAGAGAGGGAGAGTGGCATAGACTTCCCTAGGGTCACTTTCTAGCAAGTGACTTAAAGGTCTCATAAAGAAATTTTGAGGACAAACATACTTCTTAGATGAAAACAGCTAATGTTTATTAAATGCTTGCTATAAGCTAAGCACACATTCATGCCTTCCAACGAACCGTCCAGGTGTATAAAGTTGTCATTATCACCCTTGTTCCCATTTTACAGATGGGGAAACTGGGGCAGAGTGGAAATTTAACTTGCCAAAGGTCAACTCTATTGGTGAAGGCAAGATTTGAACAAAGCAGTATGAATTCAAAGCCCATGTTCTATGAAATCCATGGCACCATACTGGGTTTGCCGTCCTTGTCCACTTTGAGTCTTAAAACTTTCCCCAATCAGTGTTGATAGAAAGAGTAGGCACAGGTGTATAGGGTGGTCTTTTTCATAGTGCCTCCTCTCCCGGCCCATCTCTCTAGGATCCTTACAGCCCATCATAGTTCATCAATTTTGTTTGCATATCCAACTTGAGACATTGTCATTTCATTAACTGAAGTGAGGGGCTCTTCATATGAGGTTGAGCTTCAATAATTCTCTTTAAAGTTACAAAGAAATATATGCTTAATTATATTTGCATATGAAAAATAGGGTCTAATTAGTTTGATTGATTATTATTTTAACCCTAATGGCATTTTGAGTATCTGTCCCAACTAATAGCAACTGTATTGCTAATAAATCATTGACTTTTTATGACATGGTCTATTGAGCTGGCTTATGAAATATATTTTATTAATATTCCAAAATGTATTGAAACTGATACAAGTCAAACAACTGCTCATTTATTAAACTGTTTAAATGTCAGTTTTATACAAGAGTAATAATACAGGAAATATGTTCTTTCAGAAGACATCAGTAGGCCATGGGTACTCTAAGTATTAGTTATCTTGGAAAAATATATTATGGAAATAAAAGTCCAATTATGTCATTTATTGCATTAAATAAATCTGTATTGACTAACATAAATGTTGCACATTAGCAGATGCACTTTCTTTCAAACTTTTTAATTTGCTAGGATTGAGCTCAAGGGTATTGGAGAGATACAGAACCTGAGTTTCCCGGGCAGCCTTCTGGGGCAGAGGCGTTGTCAGAAGGCTGGTACTCAGGTTTCCTCATTAGGGGAGAGGCTGTTTTGTACACATGAGGTCTCCAGGATGTCCTTTCTTAAGGGTTTCTCTGCTGGGGCACCTCCAAAGCCTGGGGTTCAGGTTACAGCTCTTCCAGCAGCATGAGTGTCAACCTTCATTCATTTGTTCATCTTTTCAGCACCTATGGGTGTGTGTGGCCTTTTAGGTGTTATGCCATGGGGACGCTATGTTGAGCCCCATATGTAAGAATCATGCTCTCATAGAGGTGACATTCTAGTTGCGGAAAAAAAGGACAAAAGACAAATGAGGTCCTTTTCAATGGAGACCCTCGCTATGAAGGGAGTAAAGCAGGCTTTTGGGGCAGGGCGCGCCTTGGGCAGGGTTTCTTTAGGGGGGAAGGCAGGAAGGATGGCAAGAGGGAAAGAGCCAGGTAAAAGGGCCAGGGCCACTGGCTTCCAGGCAGAGGGGAGAGCCGGTGTAAAGCATCAGACATTAGATCGAGCTCAGCTTGTTCACAGAGTAGCGTGAAGGCTGGTGGATCAGGAAGACGGGGATGGGAAAGGGAGGTGGTCACCAGATCACCAAGGGCCCTACAGACCCAGAAAAGGAGGATGGGGAGTCACTGGACGGTTGTACTTGGGAGGGGGATATGGTCTGAGGTCACTAGGGTTCTGGGAGTAGAATGGATTATAGGGGGCCAGGGCAGCCATGGGAAAACAGGAAGGAGGCAGGTGCAGTCATTAAGGCTGTGACAGCAGAGAAAGACAGACGTCAATATTTCAAGATGCCGGGGAGGTCAAGTTGACAGGACATGCAAATGGATTGAATGATGGGAGACAGGGAGAAAGCAGTCCCCATGGAATGCAGTCCCTTTGGGCTGAGCACCTGGGTGGGGTGTAGGAGGTTTGCAGTTAGAGGCAGGTGGGAGTGGTTCAGAGCTTGAGCATGGCCATCTTGTTGTGCAACCTTGGGAAGTTCACATAACCTCTCTGATCCATATAACCTATAATTAATTGGCTGTGGTAATGATGCATACTTAAAAGGATGTGGTGAGGATTAAATGTTTTTTTTTTTAATCATTACTTTTTATTAAATTATAACTTTGTACATTAATGCATTTATGGGGTCAGGGTACTGCTTCAATATACAATGTGAAATGCTTACACTGAACTAAGTAACACATCCATCACAGTTATACTCATTTCTTAATAGTTTTGAAATGTATCATTGCATCATGCACATTAGGTGAGGTGCCCCCAAATACCCTCCATCCTCCCATATTTCCCCTCCCCCTCCTCCTCTTCCCTTCTACTTTCTGGACTATAGTTATGTTTTGCTATTCATATGAGTGTGTAGGTGATTATATGTTGATTTCATAGTAATGTTGCGTACATTGGATACTTTTTTTTTCATTCTTGAGATACTTTACTAAGAAGAATATGTTCCAGCTCCATCCAGGTAAACATAAAAGATGTGACATCTCCTTTTTTTTTTATGGCTGCATAGTATTCCATGGTGTACATATACCAGAATTTGTTAATCCATTCATGGATTGATGGGCACTTGGGCTGGTTACGTGTCTTGGTTATTATGAATTGGGCTGAAATAAACATTCTGGTGCAAATGTCTTTGTTGTAAAATAATTTTTGATCATCTGGGTATATACCTAGTAGAGAAATTGCAGGATCGAACGGTAGGTCTACTTTTAGTTCCTTGAGTGTTCTCCAAATTTCTTTCCAAAAAGGTTGTATTAGCTTGCATTCCCACCAGCATAAATGGAATTCTTATGGGAGATGCTTAACACAGTGCCTGCTACATGGGAAGCCCTAAATACACATTATCTATAACATTAATACAAACACTATGGATCCCCAGTGGGGATCTGGGGAGACAGCCCACAGCAGTGATGAGAAGAGCATGGACTTGGGAATCAGAGAGATCTGGCTGGGATCAAATTCCACTTCTTTGTCACGGAAACCTGGGCAGATATTCTGTCTCTATAAATCCGTGCCCTTATCTATAAAATCAGGGGATGTTGCTACAGCCCCTGCAAGTAGGGTAAGTTTGTGGATCTGAGAAAAGTATAAATTGAGTTTCAGGCTCAGAGCTTGGCCCCCAAACTGTAATTGGAATGATTATCTCAATTTCAATTCAATTCATCAACCCAAATCCCATGCAATTGCAACTCCTAGGGAAGCCACTAGGAGGTGTTGAGGAGTGGTGGTGGTGGTGGGGGAGCAAGTAGGCAGCCATGGAGAGGAATGGGAGCCTGGGGTCTCTTCCCAGGGCCTTGCTAACTCTCTGTGTGACCTTGGGTGAGCCCCTCACCCTCTCTGGCCCCTGCTGCCTCACATGTGAAATGAGGAGGCTGGCCTAGTTAATCTCTGAGGTCTTCTTCAGAGCCTTTATAAAAAATCAGTGATTATAAAGGTCTGTGATTAGTGAGAAACCATCTGCCCCAGGCAAAGAGCAGACCCTCCCCAACCTTTGGAGCTGGGGAAGGGGGGATAAAACAATAAGCAGACGGCTTAGCAAATTGCCATCTTATAGGCCTTAAAATGAATATCTGCTTTTGTATCAGCCTTGATTGAAATTCTTATGCTATGGTGGCTGTCCCTGCCATCAATGCCTTAATTAGAAATTAGGACAGTCACATTGGCATAAATTAAATCAGACTAAAGATGATTAACAAAGTAATGCAAGAAATCATTAAATTAAACCATTGTGCCAAGTCCTCTGCTGATCTATCACAAATTTGGGCTGCTAATGAGGTCTTAATTAGTAAGTTAGGTCGAAATAATTCATGTCATTCACTTCAGAGACAGCCCTCTTCCTTCCTTCCTTCCTTTCTCTCTGTCTGTCCTTCCTTCCTTCCTTCCCTCCCTCCCTCCCCCCTCCCTTCCTCCCTCCCTCCTTCTTTCCCTCTCTCCCTCCCTCTTTCCTTCCTTCCTTCCTTCCCTCCCTCCCTCCCTCCCTCCCTGCCTCCTTCTTTCCTTCCCTCCGTCCTTCCTTCCTTCCCTCCCTCCCTCCCTCCCTCCCTCCCTCCTTCCTTCCCTCCTTCCTTCCTTCCTTCCCTCCCTCCCTCCCTGCCTCCTTCTTTCCTTCCCTCCTTCCTTCTTTCCCTCCCTCCCTCCCTCCCTGCCTCCCTCCCTCCCTCCCTCCCTCCCTCCTTCCTTCCTTCCTT
>CAUYRH010121258.1:0-45888 GCA_963574655.1 Perodicticus potto | reverse complement strand
TGAGACAGAGCCTCAAGCTGTCACCCTGGATAGAGTGCTGTGGCATCACAGCTCACAGCAACCTCCTATTCCTGGGCTCAAGCGAGTCTCTTGCCTCCGCCTCCCAAGTAGCTGGGACTACAGGCGCCCGCCACAACGCCCGGCCATTTTTTGGTTGCAGCCACCATTGTTGTTTGGCGGGCCCGGGCTGGATTTGAACCCGCCAGCTCAGGTGTACGTGGCTGGCGCCTTAGCCCATTGAGCCACAGGTGCCAAGCCATCATTAATGTTTTAATTATGTGGTCAGATTTAGTACAGCTTGGTTTGTCTTGCAACAATGGTTTCACAAATACCTTTTGACAGGCTTAAAAATATTATTTTAAATTTAATTTACTTAAAACACCCATAGCTGTCAGCTTAATCCCGACAGTCACATCCTAACCCAAAGTTATGTTCTAAGAGAGTTTTCCCACGAGACATAGGTCTTTAAAAACTGAAATATTATTCTATTGATATATAGCGAGATGATAACCAACAGGAGCTGGCCTGGCTAGGCCTTAGAGGCTTCTCGTGGTGATGGTGTGGAGGGAAAGGAAAAGACGACAACCCTGAGAGCCCTTCCTCCGCGTCGCAGAGTCCCAGGCAGAATACTACTTCTGTATCCCACTGCCTTTTAACAGTCCATGGCTTATGTGCCTCTATCATCAGACTAGTGATTATTTAAGAAATGGAGCTAGAACTTACTATTGTATCAAATTTTGTACTGATATCTCCCTGCATCCCTACTGGAAAATGATTATATATTGTAATGTGTTCACTCTCCATTCAACTACCTACTTGTAAGTATAATTCTTCATCCCACAAATATCTGATGAATACGTTTTACGTGCAGCTGCTACCAGTATAACAACTAAGGAAATTGGAATCTTAGAACATTTAAGCAATACCCTCAAATAAAAAATATCAGAGTTAGCATGGTGGGAGGCAAAGAGCTGCAGACTCTAGTGCCTGCACCCATAACCTCCCTGCCATGCATTTTCACTTAAAGCCACTGCAGGAAATGATCAGTTTTTCTAGTGTTAGGCAGCATTTGCCTTATGAATTCCTAGTGTTCGGAAATCGGAAGGCTTGTCCACCTTCCGATACCTCTAGGCATTTGCTGATTTTTAAAAAAATGACTGACACGAGCCAGACAACATACTTTCCACTTTCTTCTGGATACCCTTGTTTCCTTCTTCCTTCCTCTCCACGTTCTCTTACTCTCCCCTTTTCTTAATACTACATTAATTATTTTATATCTGAAAGCTAACTTACATTTGCTTTTATTGATGAAAAGGTCAAATGTAGTTCCAATGACTGAAAGCAGATGTTTTTCTAACTATTTGGCATCTATTTTCTTTTTCTTGCAAAAAGGCAATTTCTGTCTCTTTCTGCCAAGTGCTGGCAGAAGCCCTTACGGCACTGGTGTCCCAGGATAAGCCTGCATCATAGGACATTTCCTGGCATGCTGTGCAGCCATATCTACATGAATGTGTTATGAACATGTATACATATATGATCAAATGTCTTCAACGATGTACAAAGGGTTGTATGTCACAAACGAGTTTGTAACTAACTAGCTGTGGGAACTTGATGAAGGTGTCTGTACTCCTGGCTTCAGATTCATCAGCTGTAATTGAGAACTTCAGATTAATTGGTCTCTAAATTTATTCGAGTTTGAAGATCCCATGATGCCGAGACATGCATAGCTTATGTGGTTTCGTCTGAATAATTGGATAAAAGACTTAAAAGCTCAGAGTATAAAAGGCATTTCATCCTTAATTCATGTAGGATTTTTAAAGTTCTAAGAGCGCAATTATACTCTTTTAAATTCCTAGCTGCTGCTGTTTTTCACATTTGACTGGAGGGCGGAATTGTGACAGAACCTTTAATTTTGCTGTTGTAATTATTATGTTCTAAAGGCTTAAAATAGCTTTGTGGAGTACTATAAATGACAATCTTCCTCTCCTTTTCAATGAAGTGAAAGTACATTAGTAAGTTGGATTTCCATTGTTTCTTTTCACTGAGGAGCTGAGAACATTTTCTTAATCTCGATACTTAAGAGGACCAGCGAGAAGTGAGAAGTTCCCACATCAAATCCATGATGGAGGCAAAAACAGACCAGCGCCGCTCACAGCCAGCCCCCTTTTAGATGCATAAAAATGTGCTGCTTGCTGCTTTCACCGCACTTTCTTAATCTGTTAAAGCCCCTGGTTCCAGCATTGCTAGGCACACAAACAGTTCATGGGTATTAAGCTCATGCTCATGTTATTTCTCATTCACATGCAGAATCATTAAAGAGCTTGTTAAGAAAAAAAAAGAAAAGCTGGTACCCTTCAAAGTAATGATTTACTAAGACTGAGCTGAATGCAGCTGGTCACAAAGTTAATTTGTGATCAATTGATCAGACAGCTCTTCTTCTGCTCTCCAAATCTATCAGCACAATGGAATATCCCAGCTGGTTGGCTTCCACAGATAAATGACCTGCTAAAACCCAGGAACTCAGATTGTGTTAGCACAAATCTCATTCTCACTATGCCTCACAACTGCTTTTAAAGCATCAAAAGGATATTTCAAGTATGACATTCCGAGAGCTCACCACTTGATCAAAGCCTTATAAGACAGAAGAGTCAGCAATTCCAAAGGAGTGAGGGTTATAGGGTACATGTAGGGGCTCTGATTTTGTTTTCTTAAAATTTGAAAAATTTTTATGGTGTTAGTTGACAAAGCATCACCCCGTGCTAACCCAAACCTTTTAATTATTGATCCATCCTCTTTCAGGATTTCATTCTCTACTAAACTGGGGACGTGAACTTTCATGTGGCTACCTGTGTAACTCAAAGCCTGAAGTAAAAAACAAAGAAGGAAAACTCATCATTAACCATACACTTTAAAAGAATGTATTGCTTATTTAATTCAGAGTCAGTGTGAAAATATATGCTCAAAATAAAAATAACTCCTAGAAGCAGACCAAAGTTTTGAGTTTCATTTAGTATGTGCCTTTGATTTTTCCCCTTTACGAGGGAGATTTGTTATACCATTTTACAACAGCTGCCGACTAATATCCATACGGACTGACTTTCCATTTCCTCAGTGCCTCACTCCACTCCTTTTTATAGTGGAAACTCTAACAGGCAATACAGAGTGTCCCAAAAGTCACCCTTAAAGATGCCACAGAGTTTCAATCTATGACAGTACATTAGTAAGTTGAATTTCAAGTAAGTTAATTCCAGTTAGCTACAGTTTCCCATTTTCTCTGAGACTTTATGGGTAAAAGTCCCATAAGGTCCCAGAGAAAATGGGAAACTGTAGCTAAATGGACCTTTATTTATAAAATATTCATTACAAAATTTTATAAAATATTTACAAAATATTCTCTATGTGTTGGCTACCTCTTTTTTAAAAGATGAATTACCAGTTGTCAAAATGTGAAAACTAAAAGTCTTTAAATAAGGTATGCTTTTAATATCCCAAAGCAGTCATATATAATCTCTCCATATATTATGAGCATAGTAGTGGACCCACAGATAACATTGAACTTCAAAATATTTCAATAGTCAAAGTATTTTGTAGACATTTGTATATGCCCACAATCCCTTACTCAAAACCTGTGGCTAGAAGTGTTTCAAAATTCAGATTTTTTTTTTCCTTTTGGATTTTAGAAAGTTAATATAATGCATATACAATCAATCCTGCATGAGAAAACAATGTTTCGGTCAATAGTGGATTGCATATGTGACAGTGGTCCCATAACATTATAACAGAGCTCAAAAATTGCTACAATCTAGTGATGTCCTAGGTGTTCCAACTTCACGGTACAACATATGACTCACGTGTTTGTTGTGCTGCTGGTGTAAACAAACCTACTGTGTGGCCAGTCATGGAACAGTGTAGCACATACAGTTACATACAGCACATGACATTTGAAAATGGTAATAAATGACTCTGTGACTGGTTTTGTATATTTAACTATACTTTTTACAATTATTTGAGAGCATATTCCTTCTACTTAGAGAAAAACCTGTAGCCCAGCCTCGGGCAGGCACCTCAGGAGGGTCCCAGAAGAAGGCATTGTTATCCTAGGAGGTGACAGCTCTGCATGTGTGACTGCCGCTGAGGCCCTTCTAGTGGGACAAGATGTGGAAGTGGAAGGCAGTGATATTGATGATCCTGGCCCTGTGTAGGCCTAGGCTTATGTGTGTGTGTTTGTGTCTTAGTTTTTAACAAAAAAGCTCAAAAAGTTAAAAAAAATTGAAAAAATCTTATAGGCAGGGTACGGTGGCTCACACCTGTAATCCTAGCACTTTGGGAGACCAAGGCAGGGGAATCATTCAAGGTCAGAAGTTCGAGAACACCCTGAGCAGCAGCAAGATCTATAAAAGAAAAAAAAATAGCCAAGCATGGTGGCATACCCCTGTAGTACCAGCTATTCTGGGGGCTGAGGCAGGAGGATGGATTGAATGCAGGAGTGCAAGACTGCAGTGAGCTATTTTTTTTTCTTTTTTGAGAGAGTCTTACTTGGTTGCCCTCAGTAGAGCACTGTGGTGTCACATCTCACAGCAACCTCAAACTCTTGGGCTCAAGTTATCCTCTCGCCTCAGTCTCAGGAGTAGCTGGAACTACAGGCACCCACCACAACACCTGGCTATTTTTTAGAGACGGGGTCTCGCTCTTGCTCAGGCTGGTTTCGAACTCCTGAGCTCAAGCAATTCACCTGTATCGGCCTCCCAGGTGCTCGGATTACAGGTGTGAGCCACTACACCCGGCCTTGCAGTGAGCTTTGGTGATGCCAATGAACTCTAGGCAACAGAGCAAGACTCTGTCTCCAAAAAAAAAAAAGTAAAAAAAGAGATCTTATAGAATGAAGATATAAAGAAAAAATATTTTTGTGCCCATGTACAATGTTTGTGTTTTAAGCTAAGGGTATTGCAAAAGAGTCAAAAAGGTAAAAGAAATTTACGAGTTTATAAAATCAAATAATAATGGTAAGCTAATAATAATTTATTATTGAAGAAAGAAAATGATTTTTTTAATCAATTCAGTATTTTTCTAAGTGTGCAGTGTTTGTAGTCTACAGTGGTATACAATAACGTGCTAAGCTTCCCATTTACTCCCCACTCACGCACTGACTCGTTCAGAGCAATTTGCAGTCCAGCAGGCTGGAAGGTAAATGCCCTGTGTAGGTGCCGTATACAGGTGTACCATTTTTGTACTATATCTTTTCTGTGTTTAAATACACACATGCTTACTACTGTGTTACAAAAGCCTACAGTATTCATACAGGAGTATGCCATACAGTTCATAGCATAGGAGCCTTAGGCTATACCACATAGCTTAGGTGTGTAGGAGGCTACACCTCCTAAGTTTGTGCAAGTGCACCATGTGATGATCCCACAATGACAAAATCACCTCAAGATGCATTTCTCAGCACATATCCCCACTGTCAAGCAACACATGATTGTACCGTATGTTACTAACACCCCAGAGGAGGCAAACATAGCACCCTATAATCAAACCCATTTTATACTGATAGTAAAACATACAAACTTTGCTCTAAGTAGCAAAGATAAAAAATCTTTAGGTCATAATAGTTTTATGATAGTTTATTCCAAGCTTTATTGCCAAATTAACTTACAAAATTTGATTTTCGGAATTTCTAGATTTTAGTAAGGATTTGTGGATCTGTCATGGTGGACCCATTTCATAATTGTTGGAAATCAGAACTTCAATAATTATAACTGCTTTATTTAAATTTATGGGTATGGAACATATGTGAATTTTCTTTAATGCCTGCCATTGACCATACTAGCCAGCAAAAATAATTTGCAAAATGTTAGCTTTTTCCCCTTATTAGCTGGGAGTGTGAGGTGCTTCTGCAACTTTTTTTGTTTTTGTTTTTGTTTTGCAGTGTTTGGCCTGGGGCCAGGTTTGAACCTGCCACCTCCGGTATATGGGGTCGGTGCCCTACTCCTTTGAGCCACAGGTGCCACTCTGCTTCTGTAACTTTTAAATAAGATATATAAATCATGTCCCAATAAATCATGAGATTTTGAGTATGACTCCACAGAAGCAAATCCTGGTCATCTGGATCTTTAAAAGTTCTTAAGTGACTCCAAGGAACATCATAGCTTGAAGGAACATTACAGAACAAGGCACTCAATCAGAAATTCCACTCCCTTGAATTATTCTGCACCCTTCTATAAATTGATGCATGGACTGATGTGATGGATGACCTTTTCAAATGGAAAGCAAACATAAACACACGCACAGAAAGACAAAACGATGATGAGTCTATACCTCTTCAAAGTCATCTTTGGCTGAAGGCAGATCAGTGGCTAAACTAGAATCCCCCAGATGTTTCTCCATCCTCTCTCCATGTACCACAGTTGTTTTAACAACTTTGCTGACTCTACGGCCTTCCACGGGTTCAGCCTGAAATTGTGAGGTACTGGACAGTATGCTGGGCTCAGACAGAGTCACCTAATGGATGAAGGACAAATGATATACAATGTCTGATGGCCAAAATGGCACTATAATGAATTTTTTGCATGTTAAGAAACAAAAACCCAAAACTATGATGTCATATACTGGCTTTCTAGAGAATACTATTTGGAATTAGAAAAAAACAAATGGCAAAAAATTGGTAATATTTCCATAATGACTGTATCTCCACTAACATGTCAAGTTTCATGAAGAAGAATCCGATTGCTCAAGGCAAGGCAGACTTAGTGACCTACGGATAAACTCTCTTTCCTCATATTTAAATAGTTTCTTTGTTATTATGACAAAAAAAATAGCCTCTAAAAGAGGAACTGTAAAAGCTATGAGAAACTGAACGGTGGATTCCTAGAGAACTTCATGTGTATTACATGAAATTTTGAGGAAATGAATGACTATAAAATGGTCAGAATTTCACAAATTATTTTCAAAGAGTGGAAATATGTCCCTCACAGAGGGAAGTAACACAGAAAGAAACAAATCAAGGAGTTTCTAGATCCCGATTTTAATGACTCTGAAATGCAGAAGTCTGCACATTAAATATTTATCTAAGACGGCCTTCAGAAGGCTGATGTGTGGGCCAGGCACCAGCACCATGACATATGTGTACACGCACGGTCTCTTCATAACATATTGCTGGCCCAGCACAGAAGATTTTACCCTTTTAAAATTTGTATTTGGGTTCCTGCTGTGATCAACCAGGAATTAAATAAAAAATAGAAATAGAAAGGACCAAGGAAATACAATGAGTATAACGGCCACAACTCTCCCTGATAGTTATTTTAAAATCACATAGAATCATGAAAGAAAAAGCAAAAAAGAGCAGCTCAGAGCAGACAGCCACATAAAAGGAAGAGGTGGGGCCGACACAAATGAATGATCTCATCCATCTTGTTGGAGCTCCGCTTTGCTCTTCTCCATAAAATACGTTTTGGAGAATTAGGTGATCTCACCTCTGACTGTGAGACGTCACTCTTCAATACTATGCGCTTGACGACTTTGGAACAGCCATCCCCGTCCTCGATGGTGACCGGTTCCTGCGGCATTCCCTGCATCGTAATCTCTTCTCTCTCTGTGCCGTCAGAGGACACGTACCGCCTGATGATTTTCCTGGTAATCTGAAACACATTCCATGTATGTACCTTATTTTTTAGTTATGGCACCACAGCATGGATAAATTCTAAGCAGGAAGTTTGAAATCAACCACGTTAGGGTGCAATAGACAATACCTTCTTCACCACGGTGTGCCCATGCTCGTCCACGTACTCCTCTTCCGTGACGGTCTCCGGCGGTAAGTCAGGCATATCATCTCCCTGCACAGTCGGGAGAAAAGCGTCACTACAGAGTTTGGCACCATTCTGAAACTACTGCCAAGGGCTTACCACGTGAGGAGTGTTAGAAAATCAAAGTGATGTTGAAAAGCATTGCTGAGATACAAAATCCTGTCAAGTAGTTTGTTTAAAAGGAAAAAAAAAAAAAAAACCACGTGGGTAATAACATGCTTAGGAGAATCTGATCAAAGTTAGGTAAAATGTAAACAAACAAAAACAGATAAGCAGGTGAGGTGGGTGGAATTAAAGAAGCCAAATCTTGCTCTTGCTTGGTGGCGCTCTCTTGGAGGTAAGCTGCAAAAGTCATTACTACTGCATTTCTTTACAAACAGAACTTAGGAGAGTTAAGGAATCTGCTTTTGAATGGCCATGCACTACCTAGGAAGGAGCATGCCCAGGCTTCACTGATCCAGGGTGATCACTCTCTAAGGATATGGGACAGAACTGTCCCTGACGTGCAGTAATTGAACAGCTGGTACCTGAATAATCACTCGCCGGCGGACAACCCTGGTAGTTACCATCGCCTCCTCATCTGAGCTGGCCGCCAGCTCCCCTAATTCCTCTGTTAGCTCCTGGTGGAAGCATGGAAGCATTGTTTTGTTTAACATGCTAAGGAATGACTTTGCTACTGGTTTCTGCTTCATACTGTATTCTGAAAGTTTAATTCAGGAAGGCTTTGGTGGACAAGTCAGCAGGGGTAAAAATAAATGTGTGCTAGTCTCAAAAGTTCAGCAAGAATATAGTTATATTGTTCAATGAATGAAGAAAATATTCTGGAATTCTGAGAGCTGTTGGGGAGCCGACCATGTGTCAAAGGCTGTTCAAAGAAAAGAGCAGCTTGCTCACACAACTGCTTGTACTTAAACTTCTAAAGAAAAATAACAGAATGTGAGCACAAAACCTAAGCCCCACAATAAACACTGGTGAACCACTGACACTGGCGCTTAGGCTTGGAATTATTAACCCAAAGATATAAAAATATCTCCTGTTTCTAGTAAAACTTTCTGCAGAAAGTCAAAATCTCCTATAACTATTGCTTAGCAAGTAGTACATCTTTCTGCCATCAAAAGAGATGGTCTGTGAATAATATTATACTCATATTGTAGAGAAGTTAAGATGTAGAGACCAATCAGATTTTATGAGCCTGGGCCAAAGCCAAAGACAGGGCAAAAAACAAAATTTTACATTAGAGCATATGTCTTAGGAGTCACATATCAAATCACTCTTTCCCAATAAAATGTTATTTTTAAGTAAGAGAAAATGCAACTAAATTTCCTTAACATATTTTGAAACACCCAAACTATAGGTCAACATCTGTCTCTGCTAAAGGAAGACATGTACATTCTTAATTGAATTATACCTTAAATACAATCAGAAATATGGTCATCAAGAAAAGTGATTGAAATTGGATGCCCAAGTTAGGGATATGAGAAGGTAAGGGTCTACCTAAGAAGCTTAAGAGGGATAATTGGATATTCATCAAGAGTAATTAGAACAGGCCTGTATAAAGTAAGTGAAATGTAGAATGACTTATCAAAGTTTATTTATACAGAATAAACATAGGAATTATCTAGATAATTGTTTCACCTCTGACATCACTAAGCCTATAGACTCTTATTTGGTAACTTTTAAGCCCAGAGAGCACGTATGAAAGAAACATTTTTATTAGTATTTAAGCCAAAACTTTGAGAGATGAAATGATTCTGTGCAATCTTGGAATAAACATCTATTCATGGGATGAATTATTTCAGACAACTGTCAAAATCACCACATACTTCTCATTTGCCCAGATCTTTTCTACTTTTAGCTATTGATTTTAGATAAATCCTGGTAGCAGATGTCACCATCAACGTAACAAAACAAATTTATGTCTCAAGGCCAAAGGTATGTTGCATCACTTGACTTTACCCACAGATTTCAATTTTTTCATACACCTCACCTTTTACTACTAAGCCTTATGTTAATGGTCTAAAAGCACTTTGAAATACAAAATATTTTTGAATTCTATTACTTTCAAAACAGAAAAAAAGATCTAACTTAATTAGTTAAGTTTCATTTAATCAACGGCTCACGCTTGTTTGTGTATATCTACGGAGTTATTTAAAAGGCAGATTCCTGCTCCCTCTCTGCTCCCAGGGATTGATTCTGACTCAGGAGTTCTGAGTAGCGATCAAGCTCCACCATTAACTCTGAGGAATGTGAACTTTACAAATCACATTTTGAGGACACATGTTTAAATGAATTTCCTAACAGAGTCCTCACGCCTCTTCACAATTATAGAACTCAGTAACAAAGGAAATGCCATGATGCAATCGTATGCTGCTGTCGGGCACTCCGACATTTAGAAATGGCAGTAAGTTCAGGCACGATATTCTTTTTTCTGAGTCATACCTAAAATAAATCTAATGAACTCTAATTTGGAAGTTATCCTTCTTCTAATGAGAAAGATTTATTTAGAGATCTCACCCCAGCCAATAGCCACGGTTTGTGCACTTATCACTGGGAAGCACAGAGATACACCAGAACTGCTGGCACCAGCATATCCCATGGCTGGCAGACCCGGGGCTCTGAGGCTCGGAGACTCTGCTGTACTCTATCACTAGCCCTGGGAAAAGTGCCCTGGCATCCTAGCTCACACCAACCTTGGATTCCTGGGCTCAAGTGATCTTGACTCAGCCTCCCGTGTAGCTGGGACTATAGGCACCTGCCACAACTACTGGCTATTTTTTAGAGATAGGGTCTCACCCTTGTTCAAGCTGGTCTCGAACTCCTGAGCTCAGGTGATCCACCTGCCTCCACCTCCCAGAGTGCTGGGATTACAGACATCAGCCACTGTACTAGGCCTATCAGTAATTTTCACACCTAAGGTTAATACTTTGAAAAAGCTAAGTCACATATATTGTTTTACCACACCTCATTTTTCTTAGCAAAAGCGTTTCCAATGATAAAATTACGGCTGATGGTCATATAGGTAGTGTGGGTGCTGTGTACCATTTTTTCTGGATTCACTGGCTCTCAGATTTCAAAAGAGATTGAGGGTTTCCATAGTGAAGGTTAAATTATTTGGTAAAATCTCTTGCTGTGAAATAGAAAAAATAACCCATCTGAGAAATGGGAACTGAAGGAAGGCTTATAGCTTTGTCACAGATAAGCAGGGAAACAGACAGGAAAGAAAGTCTTACCTTTTCAAAAGCTGCATCTTCGTGGAGTCTTTCAAAGGCCGGCGGCTGCTCATCAGCAGACTCCACTATCACAAGACTAGTTTTCTGGGGAGAACTCTCCTGTCTGTGCTCTGGGGGCTCTTCAGGCTCTTGTACAATGGGAGAGCCTCCCTGCTCGCCAGATGTTGGCGTCTGGAGGTACGGCCTCTCCCCCTCAGGAGGGCTACTGATTTCCTCAGGTATCTTGCTGGGAGAGCCAGGTACTGCCGTGGCCTTCTGGGTCTCTGACACTTCTGCTCCTGGGGATGTCACACTGCAATGAAAAGGCCAAATGATACCTTGGGGACATTACATTTCTCCTCTTACTTTGGCAAAGGGATTGGGAGGGAACATGGAGTTCGTTATCATTGTCCATGATAGTTAAAATAGTTTTTGTAAATTTGGCCAAGAAAGGAAATTTGAAGGAAAATAATACTGTAACACATACTACAAATCTGTAGCTCACTAATCTAGCAGTGACAGAGAGTGATGTATTCAAAAGATAAAAATTATCCTAAAGCGTATCTTTCACAACTACCTAACCTCTACAAATTATATACATCTGTGGTCCCCAACCCCCAGGCCATGAACCAGTCTGTGGCCTGTTAGCAATGGGACTGCACGCACAGCAGGGAGTGAGCAGAAATCAGCGGTGGCGTGAGATTCTCACAGGAGCTCAACCCCTATGCCAACTGTGCATGCCAGGGATCTAGGCTGTGCTCTCCTTATGAGAATCTCACGTCTGATGATCTGAGGTGGAGCTGAGCAGTGAGGCTAATGGTTGGGATTAACTGGAAATACAGATGATCATTAGCAAAGAGCTTTGACCCCACGGAAGTGTCATAATCAATTGCTTGCAGATGCAAACTACGTATCTCAACCACCCCACAACGCCCTCTTGGTCTGTGGAAAAACTGTCTTCCATGAAACCAGTCTCTACTGCCAAAAAGGTTGGGGACTGCTGGTATACATTGTAATTTCATCTTTTTTTGATAACTTAATAGTGAGGACTTGAATTTTATACAGGGTGGCAATTGCACATGAACTTTGTGGACACATGTCACAAACATTTGTAGATAACTAGGTTTTTGAAGCAAGAATCAAAATTAAATAAGTCAGAATTAAACAAATCTCCATGTTATTACAGTTGTCATAACTATATATATAGGAAAATTCTGATTATACTTCTGAACAACTGTGTTTTCTTTTTTCTTTTTTCTTTTTTTTTTTTGTTTGTTTGTTTGGTTGTTTTTCTTTTTGAGACGGAGTCTCACTCTGTCACCCTAAGTAGAATACTGTGGTGTCAAACCTCACTGCAACTTCAAATTCTTGGGCTTGAGGAATCCTCTTGCCTCAGCCTCCAGTGGTTGGGACTACAGGTGCCCACCACATTACCCACCTAATTTTCCTATTTTTTATAGAGAGGGAGTCTTACTCTCACTCAGGCTGGTCTCAAACTCCGGAGCTCAGGCAATGCATCTGCCCCAGCCTCCCAGAGTGCTGGGATTACAGGTGTGAGCCACGGTACTGGGCCTGAAAACTATTTCACTTAATAGAGAGATCAGCTGACTCTGAAACTTTTTCTATTCATAAAGTTTGGAGTTACTCCTAAGCAACCTTTAATAATCTTAATTGCTAAGTAAAAAGATTCTTCATCTTTTCTCCTGTTTTTTGTTTGTTTGTTTGGTATGTAGTGCAATTTCCTGTCACTTCACAGGTATTAAATGCCCAGAGTGTCTCTGTTATCTCCCCGTTTTGTCCTTCTTTCTCTAACCTCTTCTCACCCGGGAATCCTACAGGCTGATGGTGGGAGGGTGCCTCAGTCGAAGAAGAGGTTGTCTCATTACCCATTTCACCGTTTTCTCACTTCAGTGACCCCCAAACAAAACTTACTTAATGACAAAGAGAAGGCAGACACAGTGCTTTGTTTATCTTTGACACATTATTCTCAGACTTCAGGGTCAGGGTTAGGAACACATTTGCCATTCTCATGAACTGCTTTCTTCTTCCAGACAACCCATGTCAGTTAAACAACTCTTTCTCCTTTGCTTCTATAAAGCCCTGCACGAAAATTTTGAGCCCAACTGTGTTCCTCAACTCTCTCCAGCCAGACGCTCTGGAGGAGAGTTGCCTTCAATCCCGCCCCATTCTATCCCCCTCATTTTATTGGTCTTTCATTCTGTGGCAATAATTTGTGTTGCGTTTGTATTTTTCCAGTTAGCCACCTTATGGCGTTGATAAATATGCCGTGGCTGCTGTACCTACACTGTCACCGTTCATGAACCAAGCCAGCCATGGCATGAGGAGCGTGGTTGGAAGCAGTACACAGGAAATGACGTGCAGCAATCCTACAAGAAACAGCTATTTCACCTCCATGAAATTTTACAGTTTAAGCAATGCTTCCATGGGCATCTCTCTGACCTTTGACCCTGTGCGGTGAGTAAAACACATAGTATTATCATAACTTATAGATGTAGAAACGAGGGTTCAAAACACTCAGCACTTGTCCAAAGTGACAGGACTGGACGTTGGTTCAAGCATGTCTGTGTCACACAGCAACGTTTAGAGATATTGTGACCATGCTGTGTCTCTAAACGTCACACATTTCCCCCCTGTAGCTCTGGCGTTCATTGGGGGTGTCATTTTTAAATTACTTATAAGCTAGCTATGCTTGTATATGCCCACATCCTGGCTATATTCTTTAGAAGTACATCTGACAGGCTTTCTTTTGTAACTCACAAGTATTCCTGCTGATACTCAAGAGATGACTCTTCAGCCAGGTCTTGCATTTTCCCTGAGAAATCCTGTTGAGCTTGTTCCTTCTGAGTTTGGGGAAAGAGGGCTGTGGCTGAGCTGTCCCCTTCGGTTTTGGGGATGGAATCCTGAAACGTGGAATAACCGACAGAAATATCTTCCTCTGACACGATGGGAGGGTGATCAGCAGAATCGCTTTCTTTCGAGACGGCTTGTTCCTCTCTCTGCTTGTGCTGTGCCGCGCATAGCTCCTCTTGAAGGACTGAGAACCCTGGGGAACAATTTAAATGAAGTATTTAATTGACGCTTTTCTATGTTACATGGATATTAATCAAGTAACTCCTGTGAGCCATGTCCTGAGATTGGCCCATGGGCTATAAAGATGAACAAGGCACACTGTCTGCCTTCAAGTAGCTCATCTTGGGAGGGCTCAGACAAGGAAGAGCCCATCCAACCATAGCATGATGGGGCCGCAGTCCATGAATGTGAGAGCCCTAACTCAGGGCCAAAAGATTCAGAAGGAAAATGCAAGGGTGTGATATCTTGAGACCTAGTGGTAAGTAGGAGTCAGCTGTGATGGTCAAAGCACAGAATCTTAGGGTGAGAGTTAATAGTAATGACAATGAATAATAGCTAGTACATGCTGAACATTCACTCTGTGTCAGGTACTGCTCTGAGTACCTTTGCAAGTGTTAATTCATTTAATCCTTACTGGAGGCTCGGCGCCTGTGGCTCAACCGGCTAAGGCACCAACCACGTACACCTGAGCTGGCGGGTTCGAATCCAGCCTGGCCTCACCAAACAACAACGACAGCTGCAACCAAAAAATGGCCAGACGTTGTGGCGGGTGCCTATAGTCCCAGCTACTTGGGAGGCGGAGGCTGGAGACTCGCTTGAGCCCAGGAATTGAAGGTTGCTGTGAGCTGTGATGCCACTTACCCAGGGTGACAGCTTGAGGCTCTGTCTCAAAAAAAAAAAAAAAAATCCTCACTGGAGTACTCTGAGGCGAGTATTCTTTTCATGTAGAGTCTCCTATGTCAGATTGAGGAATTTTACCATATCCAGGGCAATGAGAAGTTGTTGAAAGATATTTAGAGAGGAGTGATTGACATTCACTTATTATTCAGTCATTCAACAGATATATACTAAATATCAACTATGTTGTAGGTGCCGTTTAGATTCTGGATGTCTATCAGTGAACAAGACAGGAAAAGCTTTTGCCCTCTCTGAACTTGCATTTCTGGGTGTCTGTGTTTGTGTGTGTGCATGTGTGAAAGATATCAGGAGAAATGTAAACCAGAGTACAGAATAAACAGTGCTAATATTTAGAAAGACTTGTCAGGAATGAGTCCCCCTAGATGGTGATATTTAAGCAGTGACCTGAGTAAAGTGAGAGGAAAAAGTGTCTGATGACCTGAGGGGGGAAGACTTCAGAGTGGAAGGGATAGAAAGTACAAGGGCCCTGAGGCAGAAGAATTCCAGGGGTGTTCCAGGAGCAGCATGAGGCCAGGTATATGGGACTAATGAGGGAAGAAGGTGGAGACAAGCTTTGAGGGTCTTTTTTTTTTTTTTTTAACACACATCAGCATTTAAATCTATAAGAAGTAAGAAGCCATAGAAAAAGAGACTGAGGCAGAATAGCCAGAAAAGTGGGAGAGGGGAAGAGAAGCAGAGATGTCATGGAAAGTAAGGGACTAATTTTTAAGAAAGGCCTAAAGCAGGGACTTTTTAGTTTTAAGAAGGGACTAATTATTTGTGCCAATATTACTAAGGAGTAAATTAAGTAGAAGACTGAGAATTACCCACTGGATTTGACAATGAGGAAACAACTGGTGAATCTTACAAGATTGACCACAGTGAATTACAGAGGCAGTCCCAGAGAAAATAGGAAGAGAGGAAATAGACAAAGAAAACTCTAACTATTCTTTGTAAGAGGTTTCCTGTAAAATGGATGAAGAAACAGTAATACAGGAGGCATAGAGAGTGAAGAAAGTTATTTGCCTTGTTTTGTTTTGTTTTTAAAGATGAAACTTATTAAAGCATCTCTTAATGCTGTTAGGTGTGGTCCAGTTGTTGGAAGCCAGACTGAATATTTTCAGCAGTGAAGTTCTTGCTTGGGTAAAAGGGGAAGAAATCTACTACAAAACAAGAGAAGATGGCTTTAGTAAATCAGGGAAATTTCATCCATTTCAGTCGGAGAGAATGTAGAGTGTGTGTATGCATCAAAATACACTCAAGCTACTATTTTTTTATGGTGAAAGAATCCAGACATTTGCTTGTGATTATTCCCAATTGTTTTCCGAAGAAATATGAAGCTTTGTCATCAGCTGGAAATAAATCATGTGGGGAGATAAGCTTGGAAGTTTGAAGGAAGAGAACAACCACTACAGGGATGGGTGGAGGTCCCAGTGGGTTTGAAGAATTGTTGGTGTAGAAGTGAAAGAGAAGTAAGAATAATGCTTCAGGTTAGGACTGGTAATGATACAGTATTGCTTGTGAGGATAGAAATGGGTGGCGGCGAAAGTAAAAAATGCAAGCATAAGAATTCCCATCCTGGAAGTGAGGAAAGGGAATTGGATGGATTATTGCCCACACTGATGGTGAAACAGCAAAGACTGAGCAGTGGGGGTTAGGTAGGCACCAGCAAAGTGGGCTGGGAAGTCTCAGCGGAGCGAGGAAAAGGAACGATCACCAAAGGCCATGGTCTACCTTTTACACACAGATAGTAAGTCTAGAATCTGAATTAACCACATAGTCACTCCCCCACCCACACACAGTTTCTCACACACCTTCTCTCTCATACTCGGCAAGAGTCTCTGACATATGCACAGTCTCCCGCACACACACACAGCCTCTCCCATCACACACAACCTCCTTCATACAGAGCCTGTCAACGTATCTCCTCAGTCTCTCTCTAGCATGTGTGCGCACACACCTGTGCACACATGCTCTCCCTCTCACACACACACACACACACACACACACACACTGTTTGACCTTCACTATGATCCAGTGTGATGGTCTGTTCGATTTCTGCATAGCTATGACTGATGCGCTCCTGAAGAGGTTCTACGTTGGTCTCCATGAGATGAACAATATCCATTCGGTTGATCTTGGTGAGACATTCAATGAGGTTGGTATCTGAAATATTAGAGAAGAAGCATTTATTGCGTCTGAGAGGGTCTTTTTTTAGAAAACGTCTTTTTCATTTAGTTGCCTTACTACATTTTTGATATTTGCATAGGAAACAACCGAAACCCAATTAAAGGTCTTCGTAAAAATAAGCAAACAAACAAAAAAAGATATGCACATGAAAAGTAGCATACTGTGGATGCAAGCCAGGCCAGATAACACACAGAATACCCTGTCCCATCTAAATTTCAGATTAAAAAATACAAATTTTACTTGGGAGGCTGAGGTGGGTGGATGGGCTGAGTTAATAGGTTTGAGAGCAGCCTAAGCCAGAGCAAGACCCCATCTCTAAAATATAGCCAGGCGTGTGGCAGGCATGTGTAGTCCCAGCTACTTGGGTGGCTGAGGCAAAAGAATCACTTGAGCCCAAGAGTTGGAGGTTGTTGTGAGCTGTGACACCACAGCACTCTACCAAGGGCAGCAGAGTGAGACTCTGTCTCAAGAAAATAAAAAAATAAATAAAGGACGGCACCTGCGGCTCAAAGGAGTAGGGCGCTGGCCACATATGCCGGAGGTGATGGGTTCAAACTCAGCCGTGGCCAAAAACCGCAAAAACAAAAAATAAATAAATAAATAAAATATTTTTTAGTACAAGTATCTTCCAAATCTTACACAGATGTACTCTGCAATAAAATAAAAATGTATTTGTTGACTATCTGAAACTTAAATTTAACTGGGAGCCCTTCTTTTTTATTTGCCAAATCTAACCATACTACTTAGACGAATGTAAAGGAATAATAAATGTAGACTGGATATAGAGAGAGGCTCCGAGGCAGATTTTCGGGTACACATTATGGGAAGTGACAAATTTAGACCTGCTGAGGAACGAAGAAGTGGAGAAGATAGAGGTTGTACCGGTCCTATTTTACTTGATATGGTCAGAATACATTAAATAAAATATCTAGTTGATACTTTTTCCCCCACTTAGGTATTTTATTTTATCTTCCACTTAGGATTTTTAGAAGTGAAGGAAGCAGCAGCTGAAGAAAATGCACTCCCAATTAAAGGATGTTAAAGAAACCAATTGTGTCCTCACTGATATTTAGAAAAATATTAGGAGTTAAATAACATTCCTATTAGAAGCCCAGTTCTGATACTATTTCCTACCATTATCACCGTTCATGGGTGGATAGTGCAAGGATTTTTCATGCAACAGGTATATTTTACTTAGCAGGCGTGGGCTGGATTTGAACCCACCAGCCCTGGAGCATGTGGCCAACGCCCTAACCATTGAACTACCAGCACCCAGCCTGCAACAGGTATATTTTAGAAATGAAAATAACTTGTTCTCATTTGCTTAAAGTAAGTCAGTAAGTTTTCTTTTAACATCATCAATAGGTTCTTGGAAACTTGGACTTTAAGCAAAATAATACATAATGAAAACAATTTTACCATTGGCTAATTGGTATAAATGAGAGTTGAGTTTCTAGGACGTATTTCTGGTCACAAACACATAATCAAAATTCTAAAGGAAGACCCCCAAATGCTTACAATCTTAAACGTGAAAATAAAAGTAAGCTATGCACACATTTAATAAAACATTCATAAAAAAATTAGATAACTATTTACCCAGTTTTTGGTGAATCAGTAAATGACAGCAGTCTTAGTGGTGGTGAGTTCAATCAAGGAATAAATGTTTCAAAGTGAAAATTGTTAGGAGCACCACCTTCCACCACACAGTTCAAGAACAATCACAAATAGGGCAAGGTCATTGAGGGTCTGTATGATTATCAGATACTTCGTGAATTTCTATTTGGCAATAATTTATACTCATTCATCTATTCCTTTTCAACCTACTTAATTCAGTTCAGAGTGACAGGTGGCTTGAAGCCTACCTGGCAGCTCAGGACACAAAATGGGAACCCATCCCAAACAGGATGCCCTCCCCTAGCAGGGTTCTATCTCTACCTCTCTCTGTCTCTCTCTGTCTCTCTCTCTCTCTCTCTCACACACACACACTCTTTCTCTCTCTCTCTCTCTTACACACACAGTCACACTGGGATGGTGTAGACATGCGGGTTCATCTCATGTGCACATCTCTGGGATGTGGGAGGAAACCAGAGTACTTGGAGAAAACCTCTGCAGACATGAAAAGGAGGTCCAAACTTCACACAGACAGTGACCTTACCAGAAATATTATTTCTTTTCTCATCAATGTTATAATGATGTTGAACAAAATGGCATGATTTGAGGATGTGCTGCACTTCAGAGTAATGGCATTTGTTATTTGATTACCTTACTGAATAAGATGGGATTGTTGAGCGAGCCATCCCCCCCATTAGCCGAATACGCACACGGTTCCCCCCTACCTGTAGCATGTTTCCCATCCCTCTCTAGCCAATACTTCAAAAGTGCATGACTCTGGTCTTGAAGGGAGTTGGGATTCTCAATCCGAATTTGATGAATTTGCTCCTCAGTGAAATCCAGTTCTCTTGCTAATTCTATAAGAGAAAATACTACTTTGTTAACATATTAACTTCAAGGTTTCAATCTCTACCCTTTGCTTTGTGAGTTTGTAAATGATACGTTCTTTATATTGGGCATTTGTGTTCTTTATTGTATCTCTCCATATTAAAAGTAACTCTCACGTGCATGTGCTTTTGTTTTTTCTAGTACTGATTATCAATTTTTCCCTTAAAAGTGGGTATAGAATCGATAGTGAAAATAGTAAGTGTGAGGCAGTGATAAAATACGTATAATTCAGATCCATTTGATTCCAAACTGCAAATGAGACCCTTATTAGTTACTTATACTTTTTAACCAAGGTAATGGCAAATAAATGACTGAAAACAGGAGACAAAACATTTTTCCCTTTTAATTATCATAGGTGATATATCAAGTACTGTAAATCCTGTTTCTGCATTCTTGGATAAATTCTAATGGTTGAATAAACTCCTTTCTTTGATTTGAGGTCAAGTCAATAAAATGTCTGAGAAGACCTTCATTGTCCTAGGGAAGAAGCTCTCAGGTTTTCCCTTGAATTCTACTATTCATATTCCATATGGATCTGCATATCTTATAAGATGTGTATAAGAAGGTAAAGGGGGTGACATTTTTGGAGGGCAAATTGAAAATACCTTTCAAAATTAAAAGTATATCACTTTTACTCAGTTTTGCTTTTAAGACTATGCCCTATATATTTACTCACAAAAACATAAGGTGTGCAAGGTTATTTATCGTCATTAATAGGAAGCAACCTGAAATCCATCAACAAACATCATTAGTAAAATTAATGGAACCTCCATACAGTGAAATTAAATAGCCATTTAGAATGAAATAGGTATGTCTATGCTGATACAATATTTATGAGAAATATTAAGTAATTTTTTGTTTAATTTTAAATAATAGGCATTATGTATTTTTTCTAAGTACATAAGAAAGCATTAGCAGTTAGCTTTGAGGCATGTAGCCAGAAGTAGGTAAAAGAGATGTATTTACTTTACTTTTTTATCATTCTATGTGGTTGTAGGGTTTAAGTTTTCACCAAATACATACATATTGATATTTATGTACAAATACATAAACATTTA
Source organism: Perodicticus potto (assembly GCA_963574655.1). Classification (NCBI taxonomy): domain Eukaryota; kingdom Metazoa; phylum Chordata; class Mammalia; order Primates; family Lorisidae; genus Perodicticus; species Perodicticus potto. Next base: position 25,365 of record CAUYRH010121258.1, on the reverse strand, counting down.
AGGAATAAAATAAATAATTCTGAATGTTACCTATTTAATAAAGACAATTAGAAATATTTTGGTCTCATTCTTTCCCCTAAATCCCTCAATTAAATAAGTCTGATAAATATGTAAAAATTACTGTAAATTATTAAAAGTGAGAAAAATGACCATTCTTCCTGATTCCAGTTATTTATTCTAAATTTTCAATTATCATTGAGTATTATAGACTTCTACTCATCATCAAATCTTTGAGGAATTGAAAGGAAAAGAATATTACCTTATAACATCTGTATCAATGAAGTAGTTAGTCGCAAGTGATAGGGAAAAAAGGACTTAAAAAATTGGAAAGCCAGACTGACAATTTTGATTTAATATGGTTTTGCCACAGATAGATGAAAGTGTATTTATTTGTAGTCTTTATAAAGACTACATTTAAAAGCTATAAATTATTTATTTGTAAATAAACCATGAGATTAGAATTAATTTCTCCTTAATAAATTATTTAATATATAATTTCTATACTTAAACCCTTCTGTTTCTCAAAACATTAGTGAAACATCCATGTGTATTTCTTGTTTTCTTTAAAAATATTAAAATATAAAATGTATTCAAAAGCAATAAAACAACAGCTTCTAAGAAGTATGAGCTACATATAAGGAAATACAGCGCAGTACCAAAAATTCCATTTAATCATCACATCGAATCCATGTGTATTTCAACATTATGCCAAAGCAAATTTTAATGTTGTTTATGATGAAGATATCAGATGTAAGGTATCTAAAAGAAGGAGCCCTAGTTAAATCTCAAATTAAATTTTATGAAAATTCATCTAACAACACTTTGAAACACAATAATCTCTTCCAAATTTAGATATCCACAACTGCCAAAGGAGGGCGATGAAGGTTGGTGTATTCTCAAAACCTTTAAGTTCTATTATTCTAGATATTGGAGATCAGAAGAGGTCTTCCCTAGGGTATACCATTAGCTAATGCAAAGCCTGGATTATTCAGTTCTTAGTTTATTATTCCTTTCTTTATTCTACATGTTCTTCCTGAAACAAAGAGGGAAAAAGACCCTCATCATTAATTTTCATTGTTAATGACACTTGGCTGATGCATCTATGTCAGGTTTGGTTGAAAAATTGGATCATACTCCATTTTACCTGTCCAGCTGAAGCCAAGGTGATCCGCAATGTAAGCCAGTCTTTCCTCGATCCGTTCCTGCTCATCCTGTGGATCTACAGAAGGTCAAAAACAGAATGGCCAACAATTGTCTATGACAGAAGAACCACAGTCCTGATTGGTCCAAAGAAGGGAAGTCACTTGTCCAAATATTTAATAGAGGCACAGATTAGCCATTACAGTTTGGATCATACTAAAGTTGTGTGTTTGATTTCTGGGGTGGGATGGGGAATAAATATGAATCATGAAAACCATCTGCTTCCATATCTCTTTAATCAAGACTTATTATTGGACATAATTATATAAGCTGTTAATTTCAAGCGATGTTAGGACTTTTCTTTAAAATTATCTGAGAGGATACTGCCCACAAGAAGATAACCAATTTGTTCATAAAACACCAGAGAAGTCATAAATGAGATGCAGAAGTAATTGGTAGGACTTCTTATTGTTGCCTATATAGATCAAGATCACTTCCAGGTTATGTCTGAATGAAATCACATCAGGCTCGGCATAGTGGCTCATGCCTGTAATCCCAGCCCTCTAGTAGGTTGAGGCAGGAGGATTTCTTGAGTTTAGGAGTTTGAGACCAGCCTGAAAAAGAATGTAATCCTATCTCTACTAAAAATAGAAAAAAAATTAGCCAGTCTTGGTGACATATGCCTGTATAACCAGCTACCCAGGAATCTGAGGTGGTAGTGAGCTTTGATGAGGCCACTGCACTCTAGCCTGGGCAACAAGGTTATACTCCGTCTAGGAAAAAAAAAAAGGAATAAGAAGAAAAAATCACATTGAAGCTTCACAAGAGATCTTGATGAGAGATTGATTAGACTATCCTGGATTTATCCAGTGTGGCCGGAAACAATATTTGTCTTTGTTCTGGTGGATCTTGGAAGAGGAGATGCTAAATGTAAATGCATTTGCATGTTAATGCTATATTAGTGTACATATATGTCTTTTGAGCAAAGGTTTTGCCTGCTTGCTACTAAGTAAGCTCCTATATTACTCCTTAAACAAACTATAACTTTCTCATTCATTTTGTACTCCTATTGATTGATAGATGGCATTTTAGAACTTGTTATCCTAAAATTTAATATAACCCAAATTTAAGAGTAATAGTCTTCATTGTAGAGATATTGGAAGACCAGTGGCTACTTTTCAAAACATCTATGGTTTCTTTTTTTATAATTCAAAGAGCCATCATCCCCTCACATTCAACTTAAATTGTGCAAAGTTTGAGTTTTTGTTGTTTGCTGCATCTAATTGGAGTACATTTGTCATTCATCTCCCAAATAAATGAAAAGCATATTTTTACCTTAGGTTTGTTTGCTTAAAGTGTTTACCAAGGGTATCTGAAATCCAACCTTTCTGAATCAAAAACAGATCCATAACAATTAGAATATCATAGTATATAAAATCTTAAGCAAATGACTTCCTAATGATTACAAAATTTTAAGTATAATTTTTTTTAAAGTACCCAAAGGCAAGAAGAAAAAGCAATGAGTCCTCATACTATGAAACAAAAATCAATATATTTGTGTGCAAAAGCAAAACTTCTTAATTTGAGGCTAAGCTTGAGAATTCAGAACAACAAAACTCAAAGCTTGCATGGCCTTTACGTGCAGCGGCTAAAGAAAAGGCAAGATTGCTGGGGCCTGGTTATTATGTTTATGTTTTCCATAAGCATTCTCATTACTCAATCTTGAGATTGTTTTCATAGACAAGAGTTATACAGAGAAAGCACAAAACACAAAGGGCTTACACAAACACATTAACCACTACAGAAAGCTTATAAAAAAATGAGACACAAATCACCAAATAAAATAAACATACGAAGAAACTATATCAAATTTATGACATGCGTAGCACAGGGAATCCCAGTGGCTGGCAAATACCTTCAGCATGGTCATGGCCATTTTCATCAGGGATGCGTTCAATCAGAGTCTCAATGGACTCATCCCAAATGGGCCGTGTGTCAAAGATGTCCTCAGGAACTGAGTGCTCGGTCTCAACAGGTGGCAGATTTTCAATTACTGAAACTTCCAGGGCACTGCTACTTTCATCATCTGAAACTAACTCCTGTTCCCTTTCTGACTGTGTAAGTCTATCCACTAACTTGGAAGCCTCATCACTAATCTCTTCAAAGAATTCTATGGAGTTTCTATAAAGGTCAAAGAAATGCTCCTTACTTTCTTTTGTGGGACTTGTGCCCCCCTTGAAGGAAGATGTGGTGTTTCTGCTCTTAACTGGTAATCGGGATGCAAATATCTTTGGTCTCATGGCTCCTTCTTCTGATTCTAACTCAAGCTCATCTTCCCCCTCTCCACTTTCTGTCTCTACCTCAATATAATTTCTGATTTTTACTGAGCATTTGGTCTTTGAGTCCAAAGAACTAGCATCAGATTCAAATTTGTTTCTATTATCTGGTGCTCTGCTTGTCATGTCCTGTTCCTGAGGAGCCACTGTCTCCTGCAGAGATGAGTCTAGATGTGAGAGCTCCTGCTCGACTCTTTGGATGGGTGCTTTGACAGGGATTTTGGACTTTGGTTTTGTTTCATCTTCCTTGCTTTCCTCATCCAGACTGGACAGATCTTCAGAGAGTGAACTTTCATACTCTACAGATGGAGGTGCTGTGGTTGAAGTGGGCGTAGTCCTTACAGGGATTTTGGATTTGCTTTCAGTGGTAGAAGGCACATTCTCCATGGGTGCAGTAGGGATTTCAATCACTGACTTCTGTTCTTCTGGAGAAGAATCAGGAGAATCATCATCCCTATCTGAATATACAGACCTGGTAACTGTGGAAAAATCTAACTGAACTTTTACAATAGGTTCAGGAGAGTCAGGGGAAGGTATCTGCTTCACACCAGACAGAGGAGATGCATCACTCATTTGCGTGGCAGGGAGGTCCTCAGTCCCTACTGTGATAGTCTCCTTTGTTGATGTTTCCGTGGAGGCTGAAATCCCCATTTGGGAGCTAAGTTGAGCATCTGAAGCAGGTACTTCCTCTACTTCCTCACTCAGGTCATCAGGAAGTAAGTCTGCTTCATCATCCACCGTTTCTTTTGATTCTGAAAGTGCCAGTGACTCAGCTGAAGTCTCCAGTTGTGGGGACTCTGCTCCAGTAGTCCCCTCTTTTATGTCTTCAGAGGGTGTCTCCTCCCTGGATTCTTGACCAATCTGGAAAAAGTGAAAACTTTCATCTGCATAAGACCTTTTGGTCATATCAATGGCACCACTTCGGGTCATCTCAAACAATTTTCCTTCCTGAAAGAGAAATGGGTTTTGTTCACTTGTTGGGGTCCCTTCCTCAGTTGGGGTCCTAGCAGGAGTGGTATCAGGAGTGGTACCCTGTGATTGTCTATCTACCATCAAACCAAATATCTTTTGCTCTTCTTCTTTCACTCGAGCCTCAAAAGCTTCATCATCTTCACGAATTTCACTCCAGGAATCAGAATCCACATCTGTTTTTGTGATGATGACTTTGCTTATTTGTTCACCCACGAATGCCGGTGTAGTGGGCATGGTAGGCTCTGTAGATGAAGAGGCTCTGTCTGATTGCGGTACCCATAAAGGACTTTCTTGTTTGGATTCTATTTTCATGCTCTCACCTTCAAAATTAGATTCTTCACTTGAAACAGCACTACTAGAGGAGGCTGCCACTACTACATCTTCAACGGAGGATGTGAGTGTGTCAGAATCTGCTTCAGAAGAGTGAAAACCTGTGATGTGATTTGAATCTATTTGGGTTTTGCTTTGTTCACTGGAGAAAAAAGATTGAGAGGGAACGTTTTCATAAGGGCTTGTGATTTGAGGACCACAGATTTCATCAGTCTCAGCTAGGTCAGACACTGGAACATCAACGGAAAATGCATCTGTTTGAGCAGTAATGGATGAATCTTGAGTGGAGCACTTCTTTGGTAAGCTCTCAAATGTTTCATTCATTTTTGTGACCTCCATTTTTGTAGTAGACAATGTGCAGGATATGCCTCCATCTAATTCTTTTCCTTCAGATATTGAACAATGAGGCAAAGAGGACAAAGAGGAAGAGCTTTCATCAGGGCAATCCACTTGTGGAGATTCCACTGTAGCAACATCATCCAGCTTTTTTCCTTCTGTGTCATTATCCTGTGTGCCTTGGGGAACAAAGGATTCTTTATGGATGACTGGCTGTCCATCAACATCATCACCATTTGAACTCTGTAGGCCTGAAGAGATAGGAGTGGTTGAACTGCTATGACTTGTGGCCTCACATCCATGGCCATCACAAATTTCTGCCCCATCAGTGTCTCTGTTGAGATCATCATAGGACCTATCTGTGCCACCAGTGAAAGGAGTATGACTGTCTTCAGCTAACTGGGCTTCTTGTTCTGATTTACCTATCTCTTCTTGAGTATCTTCATGCATCTTGAAAGTATATTGTTTAGAAACTATAGGCTGGAATTGTACTTCTTCTGGACTGGAATTGGAGTCCATGCTGGATGGAAGTGGAGAAGGAGGTTGCACTCGAATAACTGGTTCTGACAGAAGACCTGAGTCAGAACCTTTTTTCAGCTGGGTCAATTCAGGTTCACTTTCTGAGGAGGAAGAAGTCTTTCTGTCCTCTGAAGTCACTAGCACAGGGACATCACATTCCCCCTCTGCAATCCCCACATGTTTTGTTTCATCCATATCTGCTGAACAGTCAGCATCTGGATCAGAGGAAGAAGAAGATTCTTCTTGTTTAGGTTCTTTCTTGTAGTCCCTTTTCTGCTTTGCTTCTTGTTCAAGTTCATCAAAAGTTTTGATTTTGGTTACCATTTTAAACATTTCCTCTTCAGGTGTGAACCTCTTTTTCTCCCCATTTTCTGAATCATCCTCTTCTGCACATTCATGAATCACAGCTGGTTTTGGTGTGCTGGAATCCGTGGTTTTGGGTGTGACCTCATAGCTAATTTCTTCAGAGCTGGGAGTGTCGGGAGAGAGAGGGCTCTTCCCTGAGCTCTCCATGAGTGATGTTTGCTCAAGGCTGTCATCCTCGGCACTGCCATCAGGGTCTCGGAGGAGCCGGGACCGCATGGAGGCCACTTCTGTAAAAAGTTCTGTTTTGGTAACAGCTGCAGGAAGAGGAAAATGACTTGGCAGAATTCCAGCCTTCATCTTTGGTTCAACAGGGCTACTTTCAAGAGAGTCGCGGCAGGGGGATTCTTTCAGAGGACTAGGTTCCAGAGAATCAGGAGTTTTATGTGATGAGTTATCTTCTAGCACAGGGCTGGCTTCCAGAGAGTCCTTGTGGCTTACTGCTAATGATTCATCAGCCACAGGGCTGAAGACTTCACTTTCTCGACTAGGGAGTGCAAGTTCTAACCCTTGGGGACTTCTAACAACTCCCTGAGGCTTTGATTCCATTCCTGTGTCTGTTTTTACAGAAGCATCAGATGGGGGGTAGGCCTTTGTCCCACTTGAGGGGGCTGTGGATTCCTGAGCCTCACTATCAGATGTTTGTGTCACGTGGGCTGAACTACCAAATGCAAACTGACCTTCATCACAGGCTGTGTCCTCAGTCAGGGCCTTGGGTATTTCCTTTGCCAATGATACGCTAGAGCTGCCAGGGCTATCACCTTCTCGTTTGGGGCATGCATCAACGGAAGGGTGTGGAGAACCCTCTTTCTGAACACACTCAGTGGAGGGCTCTAAGCCCTCAGGGACTGCGGCACCTTGCTCTTCACAACCATCAGAAATGTCTTTGGTTGTGGGCTGTTCTTTTTCTAACTGAGTTTCTGTTGGTGCTTTTAACTCGGTGGTTTCCTTTGTTTCCTCAATAGGCTCCTCACTTTTCTTGGGGGAGAAAGACAGGCTTTCTGGGCTGGTCTCAGGGGTCTCTGCTAGGCCCTCATGCTTATAGCTTTCTTCTGAACTAATCTGAGGGGTGCCCTCCATGAGGCTGCCGCAGGGAGAGCCTGCTACCCCTTCTTGCTTTAGGCTTTCCGAACTGCCCTCCAAAGCGCCGCTCTGTAAGGACAGAGCCGGAAGGAATTCATCTTTCATGTAATCTAGTGGAAAGGTTGTATTGAAAGGACTAGTGAGTACTTGGTCTAAGTGAAGCTGTGCCTTTTCTGTGTCTTCACTGAGGCAGAACTGTTGATATTTGTCATTGTTTTCTAATTCTTGCTTAATGACATCAGAAAAGTCAGTGGAGGTTTTCCTGTCTGGGCTGATCTGGAGATCCATGTCTCCCTGTTCTTCAGCCATCGTTTCTTTGGGAATTTCACTCTCTCTATGGCTTTTTTCTTCAGGTGTTGACGGAATAGATTCCGGTAATTTGTGACTGAGAACTTTCTCCTTTTCTCCACCTGCATTTTCTTTCTTAAATCCTACAGAAGCAGCACGAGCTCCTCTTTTGGACTCTGGAGCTGCTGTTACCAGGAATCTCTGACTTCGTTTGATTGTCTGAGTCTCTATTTTCTGTGTTTCTTTTTGCGTTAATACTGCCCCTTTTTCTTTGTCTACCCGAGCTTTACCTTTTTCTTGAGGCTGCTTCTGCTTTGCGGACTTGTGCTCAAAGAGTCCAGTTTTGTGTTTCGATGGGTCCTGTCCCGACTGGAAAGCTTTCATCAACTCCCGAACAGACATTGTTTCCTCGATTCTTTCTGTTTTTGATGTGGGGGAGACGGGCGGTTGCTTTTCTGTTTTCCCAGATGGCGACACAGGCAGGTGGCGCTCAGTTTTCCCAGTGCTTGACACAGGTGAATGCTTTTCTGTTCTTCCAGAAGGTGAAACAGGGAGGCGTTTCTCTGTTCTCCCTGGTGATACTGGCGGATGTTTCTCTGTTCTCCCAGAAGGTGACACGGGTGGACGTTTGTCTGTTTTGCCTGCAGGCGAAACCAGCGGGTGTTTTTCTGTTTTGGTAGATGACACAGGGGAGTGTCTTTCAGTTCTCATCGAGGGTGACACGGGTGAGTGTTTCTCAGTTTTACTTGACGATGACACAGGTGAATGTCGCTCAGTTTTTGGAGAGGGTGACACGGGTGAGTGTTTCTCAGTTTTACTTGATGGTGACACTGGAGAGTGCCTTTCCGTTTTTGTGGAGGAGGAAAGAGAAGAATGTCTCTCTGTTTTAGGGGAGGGAGATGCTGGCCCGTGCCTCTCTGACTTCAGGGAGGGCGATGCAGCGGGATGTGCCCTGGGGACAGTCTTCTTTGGCACCTCCTCTTTGCCTTTGACTCTCACAGGCAACTTGCTTCGTCCTTTCTGCTCGTCTTCCACTTTCTTCTGAAGGGCCTTTACTTTGTCCTTTATGGAACCAATGGGGGTTTCTTCTATCAAAGGAGATGTGGCCTTTATTGTGGGAAGTGGTTCAGGGGCTAAACCTGTGTCTTCATCTAATGACTCTTCTGAGCTACACTTTTTCAATTCCGTTTTTTCTGCATTAGTTTGTAAACTTTCTTCTTTTTGTTTCTGCTTTTCTTTTAATTTCCGTCTTATCGGTTTCTTTATGCCCAGGCTTGGTCTGGGCTGTTTCTGCGCACTGGGTGTCTCACCTGTGGGTAGGCCTTTCCCCTTATTTTCAGAGCTCTTGCCAATAGCCAGAGCGTCACGTCTCTCCCTTGCCGTGTCTTCAACTGTCTGTGGCTGCTCTTTAGGAAGAGACCCATAGGAATTCAGATCGTCAGTCAGGTAGTTGACTAGCCCTGTTGAGTCTTTCTCTGCTTTTACTTTGGTCCCTTTATCTATTCTAACTTCTACACAGGGGTAGTCGGTGATTTCTAAAGGTGCTTTTTCCTTTGCCTCTGCTATTTCCTCATCACTGATGATAACCCATTCCTCTTCCACTAACCCTCTCTCCGACTGAGACCTGTGCAGACTGGCTTCATCCCTCACGCAGGTCCCACTTCTCAGGATTTCATTCACTTTCTCTAAGTCCTCTTTAACTCTTTCAACGATTTCAAACGGCTCTCCTGGCTCTTCCTCAGCAGCCTTCACCAGCTCCTTCACTTTAATGGAACCTGCCTTATCTGACACATCTGTGGTCAAGATGGTGGTCATTTTGATCAAATCTTGTTTCATCTCAGAAACTTCAGAGAGCAAGTCCGGACTTGCTAGGACAGGAACTTCATTAACCAGGTGACTTTTCAGGACAGATGTTTCTGTAGATTCTGTCTCATCATCTTTGATGTGAATGAAAAACATTGAAAGTAAAACGGAAATCAAAAAAGATATTGGCAAATGTAATCAGGACTGAAACGACACAGCCTCTTTTCCTGTCGTGGTGGGAAGGGCAACAAAATGGGCTGGGAATGGTGGATCCACAAGGCTTCAGGGTACAAGAGCAAAGCAAGGCTAACGGAAAAAAAACTGAAAAGGAAAAATGAGCAGGAAATAACTTGCTTAATTTTCTCACTTAGAGCACATCCACACATACAACAAAGCTATCACAAATAATCAAGACACACACACATACAAATAAAAAAAACATCACAAATCAAAACAAAGAAAGAACGCAGTGAAATTACACAGAAGTATCTCAAGATTGTTCAGATGTTTACAGATCAATGTTGAAAAAAAAAAAACCAACCATGGGGAAATAATAAGAAAAAAGCATTAGAAATTGCAGAAAGTTGATTTCCCCTAGGAGAAAGCCAGTAGTAGCAAACTCAGAATAACATCTAATGACATACACACATTTTTCTTAATAATATAAAAATGTGGAATTCAGTATGCTTAGTTCTGCCAATAAACAATAATTATATGAAATATATCTGAATCAGCTGCAAACTGGCATTTCATCTAAGGGAAATCCACACCTAACAATGAAACAAACGGTCTGGTGCTAAGAGGCATGGTCCTTTCCTTGGAGCAACCTCCTTGTGTAGACACAGAATGGACAGACCAAGGAGGGAAATAAAGGAAAGGAAGGAAAACCAACAGAGACAACAATGTGGTTAAACTTAGATGTGAGTCCAAAGTTAACATGTGATGCATGGCAACCCAAACTGGAGACAGTCACACGGGACACACGCACAGTTTATGTAAGCCAAGTTATTTCCATGCAAAGCAAAGGTGGAGTAAAACTGCTGGGAAAGTCGGCCTTGCTGAAACGCATGGGCAGGACGATGGCAAGAAATTAGAACGAATATGTAAAACATTACGGTGGTGAAGTGTATTCATTTCCCTACAAGTCTGCACATAAGATGCTGCCTGCAGCATATTCAAGGCATAGGCGGTGGAGGCCTGCACCCAATAAAGGCAAGGAGGAAAACTCAAACTCTTTTAAGAGTTATTCATAAAAAGACTTCAGGAAAGAGTTCCTTCAGCAGAGGCCCTCTTTAAAGATTATTTTATACCTAGATGAAACATTATTTACTGATTGTCTTTAAAACAAAACCAAACACAAGTCTGTATTTGAAACTTTTAAATTATTTAAAAGGATACCTGTAAGTCATTCAGGAGAATCCATGGCATTATAGCAACATGGTAACATTTTTCCCTCTTTTTTCTTTTTAAACAGTTTAGCTAGGTGGATGGGTGGATTAATTCTTACTAGCTTAAATCCAAGGATCAAAATAAAGGGTCATTTAAATAAATTAGTAGCTCTGAAGAAGAAAGTGGGAAAATAAAATCAAATCACTCAAACAAAAGAGAAATCAATGAAGGCAATGAATGTATACAAACAAAAGTGCCTTCTCTTAAGGGAATCTGTATTTGTTGATGAGACATAGTTTAAGAATGTACATAGACAAAATCTATTAAAATAATTTATTTCAATATAGATTTAATTAGGCAAGCCAATAAAAACATCCAGAATCTCAAGAATTCTAGTCTCGAATAATGATTTAACATGAGGGTAAGTGTCAATGAAATCTAGTTCAATAACTTAGTAGTAAATTACACTGTGCTAGTACTTAAAAAAAAAGCCCTCAGATCATCGTGTAGGGCCCGATGACCACATTAAACCTGGCTCTAAGTTCTCTCCTATTGGGAATATTACTCTGAAACATAATAAATCTTATAATCAATAAAAATTAAAAATTAGAATTTTTTCTCTAAGAGCATTTGGACCATAAAAGTCATGACGCCTTTAATCAAATCCAACTTGAGTTTCCACACTATAAACCAGAGAGTTATCAGAAGTAGGCCAACAAACTAAAATGTGAATTGACTATTACAAACCTGAAATGAATTCTAAGATAGCTCTTTTAAGGTCTTTGGGACTTACATCATTATTTAAAATCAGCCCTATAACGACACACTGTTGTAATCAGTAATTTCATCTAGGAAGTTTTACATTTTGCCTTCCTGGCTCCTAAATTTTTTTCCAGAAAGTTTTCACAGAAGTCTGTTAGATGTCAGCCCTTCAGACATTATTTACACTTCACCACAGCAAGTACCAGGGAAGGATGGAGGGCAGGGGTGTGGTGGGGTTAGCTTCAGCTAAGAAGTATCGACAGTATCACTTTTGCAGGTGTATCCTACAAAAGTAATGAGCTCTTTAAGGAAGTCACCGGTGCTTTAGGTAAAAAGTGATACTGTCATGTCAGTGCTTAAACTATAATGGGATGACAATGTTATGTTAACAAATGGACAAAACGGTAGGGTGGGTTTCTAAACAAGCATAACAGCAATACCAAGTTTAACAAGGATGTCAAAAGAAGTGAATGCTTAGATGAATAATCATTGCATTTTACTGCTAATTAGCTCACAAATTAGACATGTTTGTAATTTAACTGGCCAAGCTGCTTTTATAAATATATATTAATGATTAATAAAGTTAATATAAAAATATAATTGTTATAGTGGTTAGTAATAGCAACTAGCTTTCATTTAAGTTCATGCTTTTTAAAAAAAAAATTATAGCCAACTTTCAAACAAACTCAATTTTATTTAAAATCTTACTTTTTTCTGATGTCATATCGATCTGAAAGAAAACATACATAAATTGAATGGTTACAAATAACATCTTGGCTCATAGCCCCGATAGGCACAATAAGCTCCTGTTCATAGTTACACACATGGGGGTGACACAGGAAGCTACAGGAAGGTCAGAACAATCTGATGTAGTTCTTCCTGAGACTCCCCATGATTCTTATCCTAACTTTGAACCAAAAAAAAAAAAAAATCTCTTTTCTAGACACTACTGGTAGAAAGTCTTTCTGATGTTATCCCTGGGAAGATATGAGCCAGGCTGTGTTTGATGTTAGAAATAGGTACATATATCTATATATATTTATCTATCTCTCTATATATAGGAAGAAGGTCAGGAAAGGCTGAAGTCAGTATTAAACAATTAAGTGTCAATTTAGTGGAGAAAAAGGAGAGAAATACAAACACCCTGCCAGGGGGATACATTCCACAGGAGTAGTTTCAATATCATTAATAACAAGCCAGCATTCCAAATCTGAAAAGAATAAAAACTGGCTATATGGCCAGGAATGGTTCCTGAAAGTTCATGGTGTGTGACTGACTTCTTGGAGGTGGGACACAATGATAAGGAGGACTCTACCTAACAAATGCCATCATTGTATCCTGATTCTCTGTACCCTCAATGAATCCTCAACAATTAAAAAAAAATCATCTAATAGAAAATACTCATTTGTGAACAGTTTTACTGTTCTTTCATTCAGGTGTGTGGGCACATGTGATAGAATCACTGAATACCGGAAGGAGATTGAGTGCGTGAGACAAAGAGTGACCGTGTAGGTGAGGGAAGAATGACCTCAGCCTTATCATAAGCGGCCCCTTCCCAGGGCTCTAGACAGCAGCACAGGGAGTTTCTAATCACCCTTCTCTGCTCTGCTGCCAAGAGAGCAGAAAAGAAAGTGAACTTGGGGGACTCTCTGACCTGATAAGGCCTTACATTTTAAGCTAGAGGGTACAAAGGTATTTATTATATTTTTACTTGTGTTTTTGTATGTTAAATACATCAGAACAACATTTTAAAAAGAAAACTAGTACATTTGAAAACATTTACATGTAACAAATAACAAGTCTAGCTTAGAAACAGGAACTGATGGTTTAATAGGTAGATATAAGACGTTTTCCAATCTCTATTTGTACTATAATATTTGGGCATTTTCAGATCTTTACAAGGGAGACAAACACATATTTGCTTTAAATGTTGAAGCAGGTTTAATTCAAATGACTATTTACTCAAGGTAGCCTCTCTAACACTTGTTTTCTTCACTTCTGGTCCAATGGCACACATCTCCTAGGGTGGCCGTGAGAGATCAGCGTTGATGAGGTATGTGGAGCACTTGGTAAACACCGACTATATGAAAATGCTCATTATTCATACAATTCTGCATTACAATGTTATGACAGCCCAACAGATGAACTATATGATCCTTAAACTGTTTTGGTCTCAGTAATTCTCCACTTCTTTGGTCTTAGGACCCCTTCACACTTCTAAAAATTACTGAGAAGCCCAAAGAACTTCTGCTGATCTGTGATATGTATAAATAAATGTCTGTTTTAAAAATTCAAGCTAACAAAATGCTAGAAACCCAAAGTACACAAGTACACATTCCATTAACTGTCAAAGTGGTGATGTTATCACGTGTAACACAGGCTCTGGAAAACTCTCTGAAGCTTGTGAGGATATGAGAATTAAAAAAGCAAACAATGTCTTCATACTGTTACAAAAAATGTACTGACTTGCAGAATTCTTTAGTCTAAACTTTGAGAACTGTTGAGATAATGGTTTGGCCTTCAGTAGTTGGTAGAAGGCAACATTTTATAGGGAAACTTTTGACTATGCTCTGAAGTCAGCCAATAAGATGAGAAAACAGATGCTCCACCAGGGTGAAGTAAAATTGTGTTCCTTTATTTGCTAAGTTCAACTGCCCATCCCTTCTAAGAACACAGATTAACTATGTGCTCTTAGAAGTGGTTATAGCAATGACATAGCCGTTAACAAGCAGTAACACTCATAAGATTACCTCTTCCTCCTGTTCTTGATCCGACTCTGATTCCTTGCCGCCCCAAGATGCCAGGCAAGATGGAAAAAAAGAGAGAAGGAAGAGGAGATAGTATTTAAAGGAAGAAAAAGGAGCAAATATTCTGTTTTAACAGGCAAGTAGACAGTTACAGTACACTCTTATTTTTTCTTACTAACAGTTTATAGAAGATAAACAGAAAATCTAACAAGTATTGATTTAAATACAAAAGTATGTACATACAAGAGACAAAAGAATCGAAATTATAAATATGCTAATTTCAGATGCTAGAAACCAAAAGTCTGGAAGTCTGACGTTTAATGAATTTATGGCACGATGATATTCTAGTCATTATAGATATTGGTTGAAAACATTAAAAGCTTGAAAGCTACAAATAAGCATATGGTAGAATTATTTTCAATATATAGGAAATAATAATTAAAAGTTTTATGATAATAAAGATCTAAATTCTGAAGTACATCTTAAATGTATGACAATTGGCAATTTTTTCTTTTGCTTTGAATGACTAAACAGAAAATTATCGTGGACCATCACAACATTAGTAGCTGTTTCTGATATGTTTTAACTTAGAAATAAAATATAATAATAAAATAAATGCTTTCTTTTATAGCACATGCAAAGCTCATTCACCTTTGCATATCACTCATGTGGCTTGCCCACAGCAGTCCGTACTTCTTTGTGCCACTAGGAAGCCACCTCTTTGTGGTTCTTATTTGGCATTCTGCCTCAGTCACTCACTACTGAGCAGCCTTACAAACACCAAAATACATTCTGTACCATCAGAGGACAATTACATTAAACTCATTTGAGTTGATATACCCATTGCTATCTTCTAATTCTTGGAGCAACATGTATATTTATATATATATAGAGAGAGATGAGATTTCATTTTTTCATTTAATAAGTATTTATAATGCCAACCTTAACACTATGAGCTTTTTGCTCTACGATTGATCTCTATTTACCGGAATAATTAATTAAGTGAATATGCAATCTGACAACTGGGGTGGAGAAAAAGTGGTATAGGAAATTTTTTGTTTTGGAGTTAAGCTTTAGGATTTTAAATGTATTCCTACTTCTCCTCTAGGTTTCAGCAGGTATAACTCATCCCCCTCCCTGACCTGTGATATACACACTGACAAGTTGTTGCAACTATCTAGATTGTCATGCAGGAATTTCTTATTCAAAGGGGATATTGATTCTTAAAGAAAATTAAAAACTTAAAAATGGTTAACAATTTTTCTACAACACTTAAGTAATTTAGTTGTGGTTTTTTTTTTTTTTCTTTTTTCTTTTTGAGACAGAGCCTCAAGCTGTCACCCTGGGTAGAGTGCCGTGGCATCACAGCTTATAGCAACCTCCAATTCCTGGGCTCAAGCGAGGCTCCTGCCTCCACCTCCCAAGTAGCTGGTACAGGCTCCCGCCACAACTTCGGGCCATTTTTTGGTTGCAGCCACCATTGTTGTTTGGCAGGCCCGGGCTGGATTCGAACCTACCAGCTCAGGTGTACATGGCTGGCGCCTTAGCCCATTGAGCCAAAGGCGCCGAGCCTCAGTTATGGTTTTTGATTAATTAAGAGTATTCATGGATGGCTCAGTGCCTGTGGCTCAATGGGCTAAGGCGCCAGCCACATACACCTGAGCTGGCAGGTTCGAATCCAGCCCGGGCCTGCCAAACAACAATGACGACTGTGACCAAAAAATGGCCAGGCGTTGTGGCGGGTGCCTGTAGTCCCAGCTACTTGGGAGGCAGAGGTAAGAGACTCGCTTGAGCCCAGGAATTGGAGGTTACTGTGAGCTGTGATGCCATGGCACTCTATCCAGGGTGACAGTTTGAGGCTCTGTCTCAAAAAAAAAAAAAAAAAAAAAAAAAAAAGAGTATTCATGGAATTATGTAATGGGAAGGAGTCTGAAAAGAAAGTAATTTCTGTAGGTAGACTCTTGGTAAAGAATGAATTTTTCCTTTTCAACAATACTTTAACACTATTTCTTGTAATGTGAGAATATTTCTTATATTAATCATGTTAAAATCATTGAAAAATTAATTTTTATACTCCTAAAATATGTTATAAGGTGAACAGGTTACTATTTAGCCAAAAGATAAAGCATCATGAACTGGTTCTGAATTTAATAATACATAATGTACCTGTGAATTGGTAGTAAGCAGAAGCTAATGAACTCTCACATTTCAGTAGAGCCAAATGCACTTGTATGATTACAAGAGAGTACATAAAAATGAAGACAAAGCCAATTATTTTTAAAAGTTCAAAAAGTTAAATCTTAAACTCAATTCTCTCTCTTCCATGTCTAATACATATTAATAGAATTTTCCCATCAAAATGCATTTAATGCAAAATAAGAAGAAACTACTTTTTTCTTTAGTTAAATGGAAAATTATAAACTCAACAGGGAATCAAAAGTGATTATTATACATGCTTGGATTCAGTGCCTTTGCTTATATTCACTTTAAAAGATTTGAAACTCAGTTCCTACACTGCTTGCAGAGTTTACAATACCTTTGTATAAATCGGCAGAGTGATGTTTAAATTGCAAATAGCTTGATGCACCAGGCCTCTCGTGGATTTTGGCTCCTTCATAAATGATAGTCGTCCGCAAGGTTCCTGAGTTGTATCACGCACCTTAAACAAAAATGACATATATGCTTCAACCATATTTGAGATGTACTATTTAATTTAACTAGATGATACTTGAAAAAAGAAATTTATTTGTCACTGCTGTGTAAGAATTCAGAGGGCTTCCTTTTTCTCTTCTCCTGTAACCTTTTAAAATAACTTCCTAAAAATCATTTGTGCATTGTTTTTTAGCTTTACTAAAATATGACTAATAAAAATTGCAAATATTTAAATTATACAATGTGATGATTAGATATATGTATACATTGTGAAATGATGACCACAATCAAAATAATTAACATAACCACCGCATCACACAATTTACTCTCCCTTATTTTTTGTGGTAAAGGCAATAAAAATCTCTCTTATTAAATTTCAAGTATTTAATATATTATAATTAACTATAGTCTCCATGTTATACATTAGATCTCTAGAACTTATTCAGCTTTTAAAATAATTGTGGTAAAATCAATATACCATAAAATTTACCATTTTTACTATTTCAAACTGTACAATTCAGTGGCATTAAAGTATATTCACAAAGTTGTGTGATCACCATTACTATCCAGAACTTGGCATTGCCCCAACAGAAAATACACTCATTAAACAATAATTCCCCATTCCCCAGTCCCCAGTCCCTGATCACCTCTATTCTACTTTTTCTCCACATATTTAGCTAGTCTATATACCTCCCACAAATGAAGCCATATAATATTTTGAGTCTGGCTTATTTTACTTAGCACAATGTTTTCGAAGTTCATCCATATTACAGCCTATATCAGAATTTCATTACTTTTCTTGACTGTAGTAAAATATATATAACATAAAAATAATAATATTTTTTAGGTGGACAGTTCAGTGGAATTAAGTACATTCATGATGTTGTATAACCATCACCATCATTCATCTTTAGAACGTTCATCTTCCCAAACTGAAATTCTGTGTCCATTAAACAATGGCTTCCCGTCCACCCCTTCCCTAACCACTCTTCTATTTATTGTCTTCATGTTGACCTCCTATAGGTGGAATCATACAATATTTTTCCTTTTGGGTATGGCTTACTTCATTTACCAGATTGTAGCATGTATCAGAAGTTCATTCTTTTTTATGGCTGAATAATATTCCATTGCATGTATATACCACATTTTGTTTATCCATTCTTCTGCCAAAGGACATTTCAGTTATTTCCATTTTGGCTACTGTGGCTAATGCTGCTAAGGACACTGGAGTTGCTTAAGTCCTGCTTTTAACTCTTTGAGGTATATGCTTAGAAGTGGAACTGCTGGATCATATGTATGCAGATTCTGTATTTAACTAGTTGAGGTTTTTGGGGGACTATCATACCATTATCCAGAGTGGCTACAAGATTTTACATTCCCACCAGCAAGATGACAAATCATCAAGACATCAGGGTCTCATTTTGTCCACGTCTTTTCCAACACTTATTTTCTGGTTTTTTTTTTTTTTTTCAATAATAACCATCCTAAGGGGTATGAAGTGGTAACTCCTTGTGGTTTTGCTTTGCATTTCCCTGAGCTCTTGAGCATCTTTTCATGTACTTATTAGCCACGTCCATGTCTTCTTTGGAGAAATATCTATTTAAGTCATTGGCCCATTTTTTCTTTGGGTTATTTGTAGAATGACTTCTATACATCAACTTTATCAAACATCGGCTTAATTATAAAGCCATCTGTGTTAAATGGATGCACTTCCCCTGAGCCACTACTGCTTCATGTGGTACTCTACAAGGGCCTATCTTTAATCAGGCAGAACAATGGAACCAGAAGTGGCACAATAAAAGACTCAGTAGAGACCTTGGAAAAACTGAATAAAAGAGGTCTGAAGGCGCGTGGTCGTAAAAATAATAGGGGATCAAAATAATAAAAGGAGTCATCGTTGATGAACAGTTTGGAAATTAGTTATTGAAGAAGGACTAGGAAAAAAAGCTGATGGAGATCAGTCTATACTTGGAGAGGAGTGAGCAATAAGACCAGTAAAGTAGTGAAATAAATTATAAGAAAAAAGAAAGTGAGTGGCTGGAAAATGGAGTACAGTAAAATTAATTACTCCCCTTTTATGTCATGAATTTCTCATTCATTCACTTATGGTCCTCTTTAGAATTGGAATCTAGAATAAAACTTGTATACATTACTGCAAATCCCTAATTTGGGTTAATGTTCCTAAATAGAGACAAGAAGCACCAGGTGCATTGAAGTGTCTCCATAATGTTTGTTGAATGAACTTAAAAAGATACATCAAGTCTGTAGCTCTATCTGTCATAATTTTTTAATAGCTTAAGTGAGATGCTGGGTCTTTTGAAAGATTTATTATAATAAGATGTCACTTAAAACTCTTGATATTCATACTTGCAAAATCCACATATATTTTTAAAATCTAACCATAAATATTCAAAAGTGATAATAGTAAAATAGACTTTCCTTCAAATTCAGAAAAGAGTAGCTACTGTTTCTACTTAATGAACTGGCTAATATTTGTGCTGTCATTCTTAAATATATTATAACTAAAAATTAAGGCTGACTTTGAACTTCAAAAATAGAATTGGTTGGTTTTCCAGGACTGTAAAATTTTACAGATAATGGTGAAAAAAATCCCTAGAAATTCATAATCCTAGAATATGAAAAGAACATATTCTCTACTACTATAGGAAGTCAAATCCTTCCTAATCCTGAATAAAATGCATTTTTAAAATTCCATGTATAAATTACCTTGACAAAGAGAGGAAGTCTGTTTTCTTTGAAGGCAAAAAAACTGAATATATGATGTTGGCCACTCTTGGTTAATGGTACCAGGTTGCCAAAACAGTCAACATATATAGGTTTTCCTTCTAATACCTGCGTGAAAACAGAGAAAATTAACACAGAATAAGATAGTTCCAATTATAACTTGTTACTTACACAAAGAAGGTGGTACTACTCGGAATTTAAAATATACATACGACAGTCATAAAATTGCCAACTGACTCTCTGATCTTACCTTTGGCAAAGCCCATAACAGTACCCCATTTTCTTACTAGAGACGGGAATCTTCAATGCATCAATATTCCCATTTCTGGATCCACATTACCCCAGAAAACCCATATACATCTAAATCTTAAATTTAAACTTCTGATTGGTTAACTTTCGATATCACCATCAGGTTACTGGCTTTAATATCCATTGATGGAAAATTTAGAAATAAAAGAAAATATATGGAAAAGCAGTGGATATGCTCTTTCAACATTTATGCAAAAGTGTGTATTTCCTAGACTGTTTTTGTTACTATTAAAAAGAATAAGAACAACAAGGAAAGCCCAAAATACCTAATCTGCTATAGTCACTTACATATTTTAAATTTATCAATAACCGATAATTTTCCCCAAACAATTTTTAAGGGAATATTTTTACCTCCTCACCTACACTGAGATCTTCCCTACAGGATCTACTCAAAAGGGCTAAAATGGGAAGATTTTGGACCTTGACCTCCTAACTGATCATGATGTAGACTGGTCTTTTATTTTTTTATGACTACTTAATAAACTCTCTTTGAAATACAATCTATTAATAAAGGTATAATAAAATGGCATGAATTGTTTTCTTTTTTAATACAGTACCTCCACATCCCTGCTTCTGGCCACCTCAGCGAAGTTTTCTTGTTGTTCGAGGGTCTTATCCACTTTATCATCTGTCATACAGAAACATCTCAACCTGGCTTCAATGGGGTCATGTGATTTGGCAAACACTACAAATTTGGCCATATAAGGTACACAAATAATTTCCCTATATACTTGTGATGCAAAGGTGACGGATTCTTGGATCTGTCGACAATCTATCAGCCAGAACCTATAAAAACAGATAAGGTCCATCATCTAAAGTTTAAAAAAACGTGAAAAAAAAAAAATCAGTTCCTTCAGTGTGACCGAAGCCTTCATCAAATGCTTCTCGAAAAAAGAAAGAAGCAAGAGATGGAGATAATGAAGAAAGTCAAAGGGAAGAGAAAGCGAGACGGCAATGAAAAGAAAGTCAGGAGGACAGAGGGGACGCGGAAGGGAGAAAGAGGAAGGGGGCAAGACAGAGCAGGTTCTGAAGAGCAACTATTTGTAAGACCTACAGTTGTAAGTTTCTTCTTTGGAAACTCCTGAGCATTCACTCTTCCGAAATATATCTTCAGTGTTTTAGAATCCTTCAGTAGTGTGAGCCCCAAATCAGATATCACAAGGCTCTCACTGTATTGGTTTCTACCTTCCTGTTCCCTCTCATTCCTCACTTCATTTCCTGAAACTCAGCAAAATCTGCCCAGCTTTTCCCCAGGTCCTCGCTCTTTTTCAAGAAACTCTCCAATCACCAAGGTTGAATCAACCCAACCATGTAAAAATATCTGCTCCAGAACTCCTAGATACTGCTGAATATAAATCACAGAAGAAATCACTGGCTCCAGGACCTCATGAGAACCAGCCTCAGCTCCATCTGTGACAATGCTCGGCAATTTTTTGCTTAGATATCACTTTACTCAGTATTCATGAACATTGCCAAACCTTTATGACACTCCTTGGGCTTTGCCCCTCACCACAGGCTCCAAGAAAAATAACTTTAGGGGGAAAATATGGGCCATCAAATGGAGATTTCTTCAATTTGTTTTTATGCACCTCTGCTGGCTTAGTCCACCTTTCTCCTGCTTTGGAACCTCTCCCCAGTGATCCTCATACTTCCTCTTACTCATTCTCCACAATCTGTAAACATGCCTGTGATTTCCTTCTCCTGTTAGCATCTCTGTTTTCAAGTTCCTGATCCATCTCTCTTCTTTTTTTCTGACTGTGCTAAAACACACATAACACAAAACTTATCATTTCAACTACTTTAAGTGTATTTACGGTGTGTGCAACCGTCACCACTATCCATCTCCAGAACCTTTCATCATTCCAAACAGAAACTCTGTACCCATTAAGCAATAAGCCCTCATTTCCCTCCTCACTCCAGCTCCTAGTAACTCTTATTCTGCCTTCTGCCTTCTGTCTCCGTGAACTTGCCTATTCTAGAAGCTCATATAAAGAGAATCGTGCCGTATTTGCCCTCTTGTGTCTGGGTTAGTTAGCATTATGCGTTTAAAACTCAGTATAGTGCCTGGCTCACTTCCGGCACTCAGTGCTATTTTCCCTTTTCTGTTGGTCCAACTCTATTTACTGTTTTATTCATTGTCTAGGAGTTACATTGTATTAGCACACAACATAATAACTCCTCATTTTTGGTATCTATCTATCTAATTAATTTTACCCCTTTTGTAGAAGCAGAGTCTCAAACTCCTGGCCTCAAGTGATCCTCCCACTTCAGCCTCCCAAGCTGGGACTACAGGCATGAGCTACTATGCCTGTGTCATTTATTTACTTTTTACATTTTCTCACAAAATAGCTAATTTTTTTTTACTGCAACTAATTTTATTTTTGTAGTATTTTTGTTTTCATGTAGTTCTGGGTGGCTTCTTAGTAATCTTTTAATTGACAAATAAAAATTGTATATATGTATGCTTACTTCTCCCTTCTTCGTCTACCCTGCAAGGCCTTCTAGAAACAGTGCTACTGCCCACTATTCTAGCATTATACTGAATTACAGACTACCTGGATCATTGTTGTTATCTTTCATTAAATCTCCTGCATTCCATCTTTGCCTCTTTGCTCATGTTATTTTGTTTTCCACTTGTATCTCTTTGTCTATTAGGTTCCAACAAAGGTCTCAAGGGCACCTCTAATCAGACACTCTGTTTATCACAATGTGAGTCCCCTCCTCTGAATTCTTTTAGGAGATCTGGTCTATACCTCTCATTTAGAACTTGTCATTTTCTGCATTACACTACAGATGCATTACAGGCAGAAAACACTGAAACACAGAACTGTTACTGACATATAGAACTAAATAGTTGGACCTTCTGGGTGGCTGGAACTACAAACAGGTGCCACCAAGCCCAACTACTGCTATGCAGTGATTTAACTAACCATGCATTTTTATCTTTTCTTCCTCTGACCCCATAAATAGGAATTTAAGTTTTAGTCATGCTCAACTTCAGTTTTCTCATCTGTAAAATGGATATAATGCCTCTTGTCCTACATAAGTCACAAAGATGTTGTAATATCCAATTAAAGAGATGTGAAAATGCTTAGCAATCAATTAAAGACCATACAAATAAAATTATTGTAAAATTAGATAACTTCAGCATTTTGAAAATGTGTAACACATAAATGGGAAATACATATATGCATCGGGATGTATAAGAACCACTGAAATCGCGAAGCCAATTAAGCAAACCATGGTGGGCTTTGTGTATTTGTTATTATTCTGCTGCAAAAGTAATTCAGGCTATTTTATTGACAACAGGAAATTATCACTCCTAAGACCTTTGGGACTGGAAAAATCAGCAATGGCTCATAGAGCCTGAGTCAGAGTCATCCAGCCACAGCGGACAGTCACTTATTTTTCCCTTAGATTTTAATCTAACTAGTGGCACTCTGTCATTGTACTGCCACTATTGCATTTCCTGACAGGTTGAATTTAAAACATGAAAGCAAATGCACACTATATTTAAAATCAAACAAAAAAGAACTTTTAAAGGCTAAAGAAACAAGATAAAACAAAACCAGAGCCAGTTTTGCATCAGGGAAGGAGGGCGCTGTCATAGTGGGCTTTTCTGGGCTGCATGCGCTTACCTGGCAGACACATTGGTTGTGAAGGAAACACATTCATTGACGAATGTTAATGGCGTAGTTCCTGTAATATCTTCCCACTGAGCAGGGGTAGTGCCACCTGAAATAATATGATTGTTGGAAAAAAGATAAATTAGGCACATTTCCAGACTTTGGATTCTAAAATAAAGTCTTTGTGGTTCTGTGTTCACCTGCCCAATCCCATCCTTCAAAATGACATATTGAAAACAAACCGCAGACACTACCCCTCAAGGAACTACATGGAAAGGAAGTTAACTGGAGTAACTGTTTACTGGGCATTCTATTCTCTGTCTGACATGCTGAAGCTTTCATTATAATTGCTAGGCTCTGAGAATAATTTTGAATTGTATACAGTTGATTATTTTATAAGATCCTTTGACCAACTAAGGAGCTGAATACTTTGTTAAAAATAATAATCTAAATATTCTTTTATTCCTGAACTTTTTATTTTTCACAACTATTTTCGAAAAATAAAAATTTCTCTCAATTTACAAATGTTAAGTTGGCTAAAAAAAAAAAAAAACCCAAAGGTTTGGAAAATACAGGTAGCCATAAAGTTTGTGTGCAATTTAAAATAGTGTGTAATCTTACATTACACATGAAGTTTATGGATATGCTGTATTAAGGGCTCCATAAACAATGCAGAGTGAATGAGAGATAAATAAATGAATGCAAAGGGTGGGGTCTGCACATACAAAAACCACCATGAAGGGTGATAGTGACTATCTGCTTTCATTTCCACTGAGAAATTAACCGGATATAAACAAGCACGAAGTTTTAGTCAAAAAAAGGAATATATGTTAGAAATGAACAAAAATCTTGACTGTAAAGTTTCTTAAAGAAGGGAATGATTTATCAAAAAAGGTTAGGAGTTTATTCTAGTAGGCCTTTAAAATACATACATACTCTTCGCATAACTATATAACATAGAAAAATACAAAGCCCCAAATGCCTAAGTATTTTTTTAATTAATACATAAATTTACTTAATTAAAAAAATTGTAATTATATTTAAGAAATTGTTTAGGAGAATCCTATCTTAAGAATAAGAAGATTAAACAAACAAAAAAAAAAAAGAATAAGAGGATTAGATGGTGCCTAAGCCCATATAGTGTCTTTATTTGATCATTACAAAGGCAGGGCATGCCATCGACATTCTTCAGTCTCACCTGTTTCATAGTCATGCCAGTATGTTACACGCTATAGAAGATTAATCATATGCACTTTAGTATTTACAAAATTTAGGGGAAATATACCCCAAAATAATAAGTAATAAGAAATCAGCAATTGGGAAAGAAATCTTAAGTGAAGCATATGATTTCTCCCTATATAGTCCACATATTTAAAAATTGTGTCATACTGTTAAACTTATGGGATAATCTCAGTGGAGCTCTATAAGAAGTACAGAAAATATAGTAATAAGAAGGGAGGATTAGTGAAAATAAAGGTGAATATTACTGCCAAAATGAAGGAAAAATAAAAAAAATATTCTCACAGTACCAAAACAACCAAGGATGGTCATTGTTCCTACTAATGACAGTATTACTATTTGCTGAATGCCAACACCATGCAATTACTGATAAATAGAGAAATTATCAGTTAAAGTTTATAGGCCTAAAACAGATTGTGTGGATTTTGTTGCTTCTCATCATTTGCAGTGATATTATTATGGAGAGACAATGTTCTGGGAATGTCTTTGGAGCATCTAGCGGTTCGGAAAGCTACTACAACTACCAATTGAAAAGAATTAAAAATTAGTTAATCACTAAAAACTTCACTTTTGGCTCGGTGCCTGTGGCTCAACGGGCTAAGGCGCCAGCCACGTACACCTGAGCTGGCAGGTTCAAATCCAGCCCGGGCCCGCCAAACAACAATGACGGCTGCAACCAAAAAATGGCCGGGCGTTGTGGCGGGCGCCTGTAGTCCCAGCTACTTG
>CAUYRH010121257.1:0-23144 GCA_963574655.1 Perodicticus potto | reverse complement strand
ACCCAGTGTATGTGGCTGGCGCCCTAACCAAGCACTGAGCTATGGGTGCTGAGCCTTGTTCCAGCTTCTTAATGGTTGCTGGCCATCATTAGTGTTCTTAGCTTGCGGCCACATCACTTCCAGCTTTGCCTCTGTTTCCCCATGGCCTTCCTGAGTGTGTGTCTCTCTGGTCCCTCCTTTACTTATGACGATAGCAGTCATTGGATATAGGGCTCGCCCTGAAGCCAGGATAATCTCATCTCAAGATCCTTAACTAATCACATCTGCAAAGACTTATTTTCAAATAAGGTCATATTTTGAGGTTCCAAGTACATGCAAATCTTGGAGGTCACAATATCCAACCCACTACTATTACCCAAGATGGAACAAAGGACTTTCCCACCCCAAATACAAAGATCCCACAAATGACCTTGATGACAAACATAAATGGTTCTGCGTTCTCCACAGCTGGGACTTCGCACTCACATGGCTCAGGGTGGGGTCTAGTAGCATTAATTCCTATGACTATGTGGAAGGCCTGGGCAAGGATTGGGTGGGTCATCTAGGTGGACAGTGCTAGCACAGTCGGGTCCCCTCCCAGCTTTGCCATTGTTAAGCAAACCACTTCACCTTTTTGGGCTCCTGTTTCTGAGTTAATAAATGAGAAGATAATAGAGGATGGGCCATTTAAAAAAAAGGGACATTTTTACAGATGGATGACCTACTTATATTTCCTAAGTGTGTAACAAAATGTTTTCAAACTGATCACACACTTGTAATCCAAGCCCAGAGCAAGAAACAACCCCAACCTCAGAGGCCCCTCCCAGGAACTCTTGCCCCTCCAAGGGAAACCACTATCTTGATTTCTAACAGTATAGGTTAAATTTTTTTCAGTTAAAGTGAAATTCATACAACATAAGCTTTATTGATTTAAAGTGACACTCTAAAATGTGAAATTTAGTGTACTAAATTCAGTGACATTTAGTACATTTATGATGCTCTACGGCCATCACATCTATCTAGTTCTAGAACATTTTATTCCCCAAAAGGAAACTCATACCCCTATTAAGTAGTTACTCTGTAAACTCACTCCCACCAGCCCCCGGCAACCACTCATCTGCTTTCTGTCTCTATGGATTTGCCCACTCTGGACACTTCGTATAAATGGACTCATACAATATGTGACCTTTGTGACTGGCTTTTTTTCACATTTTTGAGGTTCACGAGTCAGTGCTTCATTCCTTTTCATGGCCGAGTAATATTCCATTGTATGGACAAACCACATTGTGTTTATTTATGGGTCATCAATGAATATATGAGTTGTTTCCTCCTCTTGGCCACTGTCAATAGTACTGACAGATTTTTGGGAAATGAGATCACATAGCATGTGCTCTTTGGGATCTGGCTTTCACTCTATATCAAGTTCTTTTTCAGTGAGTTAAGTGACACCATCATAACTGACTGCTTCCTCAAATTCCTGGGCTCAAGTAATCCTCCTTCCTCAGCCTCTTGAGTACCTGGGACTATAGGTGTACATCATCATGCTGGCTAAATTTTTTATTTTTTTTTATAGAGAAGGGGGGTCTTGCTTTTGCTCAGGCTGGTCTTGAATGCCTGGCCTCAAGAAATCCTCCTGCCTCAGCCTCACAGAATGCTAGATTACAGGCATAAACTGCCATGTCCAGACTCAATGTCAAATTTTGAGTTTGGCTGTTCCATTCTAGGGGAAATGTGTGTAGGGTGGCCACCATTCTGCTCCCTGCTAGCAGATAGCACAGGGCACATTTTGTCCTCTGTGGCAATGGGCTGGGAGTTCTGGTGGGCAAGATGCCCAGCTACCCAAGAAGGTCTAGGTGGGATATCTTCCCAGGGTCCTTCCAAAGCAGGCTCCTGGCTGACACTGGAAGATGGTGGGGAAGATGAATGGAGCGGTGTGGGGACACGTCACACCAGACTAGTTGTTGCCCCTTATCTACTCACCTAGGAGTTCAGGCCCATCCCCAGATCTGACTGCAAGGAAGTCCCTGTGTAACAAACAGTCCTAATGGCAGTTTCTTGTCATTAATTATTCAATTATGGAGCCCAAGAGTTTCTTACCTGGTGCTTCAATTAATTGCTTGTAAACATTCAGAAAAGCAGCCTCCGCCTCCTGACTTCTCTTACTAAGGGCCACCACCTTTGGAAACAACAAGAGAGTCACATGTAACCATGGTATCTGGGTCTGCAAGCAAATCTGATCATTTTCTGCCTGTGCAAACATGGGAGAGGAAGTGGGGAGGATGAATGGTAAAAGTATGGGCTCTGGAGTTGGGAAATCTGGGGCCAAATCCCACTCCACTGTGTCTGGGTGTGTAACCTTGGGTAAGCCACTGTTCCTCAGTTTCCTCTCCTGTAAGATGGGTGTTGTGTGTGGACCTACCTCCTGGGGCTGCTCTGGGATTAAATGTCAGCACAAAATAGGTTTTTTTTTTTTTTGCAATTTTTGGCTGGGGCGGGGTTTGAACCCGCCACCTCCGGCATATGGGGCCGGTGCCCTATTCCTTTGAGCCACAGGCACCGCCCCACAAAATAGGTTTTTAAAAAAACTGTTACTTTTATTTACTTTTTAGAGATAAGAGTATCATTCTGTCACCTAGGCTGGAGGGCCATGGTACAATCATAGCTCACTGCAGCCTTAAACCTCTGGGCTCAAGGGATTCCCTTTGGTCCCTGCCTCAGCCTCGCCAAATGCTGGGATTACAGGTGTGGCCAATGCTCCCAGCTCCATAGTAGGTATGCTGGAAGTTCAAATATGGTACAGGATTTTTGGGGAAAGTAGGACACATCTGGAGAATATTACTTGCACTAAAAATGAAAGAGAAATTGTTAAAGATTTTATAAGATACTAAAGAGCTTCCACAAACACTGGAGGGTAACAAGGTTATGTGAAATAGTTCCTGGCATGCTAAAGATGCTCAATAAATGCTTCTTCTTGACTGAATGAATAAATGAATGGCAAGATAACCCAGGAGTAAAGAGCTACATTCATGCAATCATTCTTTTGCTCATGGATCGTTCTCGTTCTGCCAGTGAGACATCATGAGTATGGCTGTGTGTGAGACGATGCCACCCTGCAGCGTATGGATCTATGTCTCTTGAATGCCTGGTGGCCACTGAATTTCTAGAACTCAGCATCATCTCATCCCTCCGCAGAAGGCTATTAATTCCAGAGCTCTGGCCTTACAGCCACCTTAATCGTAGCTCTTTGGTGGGTAGTCCCACTGGAAGAGTCCTGGGCCGCACATGTCTGGAGTGAGCTCCTGGCACCCATAGGCCACCCTCCCTACATCTGTAAGGATATTTTGGGCTGCGTGACCCCCTTTGGACTAGAATCAGCCTTATTCTCCCTGGCACCAACACACCGCTTCCAGGGCACTAACTTCCTAAATGATTAGTCTACTCAGAACATTTACTTGTCAATCTACTTCTATTAGAGTTGGGCTTTTCTTATAAATCTTGATGATGTCATTGAAAGAGAAAGAGGGGAGTATTTGTTATCGAATTCCTTTCCTTAAATTAAGCTCTGAGAGAATGTTGTCTGGTGCATAGTAGGTCCTCAAACATAATTTGTTGAATGAACAACTCCAAGTGGGTTGCGCCAATTCTAGGACCTGTCACCTACATAGTTCGTTTACTCCCTACTGGCAAGGGCCATTTCTGAGACAGTCTGTTCACGGAGGTGGCCAACTAAGGCACAGGCCCTGCAGCTAGCCTGTCTGGGTTCAAATCCCATCTCCACCACTCACTAGTGTGTGCACCCTGGCCTTTATATCTCCATTTGTAGATGGGTAAAAATAATACAACAACTTCCCTCAAAGGGATACTAGCAGAATGAATGATTTAACACATGTGACACTGCTTGAATAACTCTTAGCATGTATTAGCCACTGTAGATACATTACCTCTAGGTATAACCAATGTCTTTCTTTTCGTGACAGGTTCTACCCAGTGCTGTGCGGAGAATTCAGTTGTGCTTGTCTCTGGTGTCTTTTGAAGATTACTTGAGAAAGACCCTGCCCTCTCCATGCACAGCAGCGCCCTCTGGCAAGAAAACCATGGCGGTTCAATGTGGTAGCTACATTGTGTAATATGGCAACCATGAGCCATGTGTGGCTCCTGAGCACTTGAAACGTGGTGAGTCCAAATCAAGATGTGCTGTGAGTGTAAAATATGCACCAGATTTTGAAGACATAGTACAAAAAAAGAAGATAGTATAATAGCTTAACTTTTATGAGTCCAGAAGGACCAGAAGGATGAGAAGATTGAAGAGCTCATATGTTAAGTTTTTATAATGAACTATGTATGAATGTAATGATACTTATGCAAAAAATTACAAACACTCACAAGTTTGTTGTTATTCATAATGTTTATTTCTGCTATGTGCAGGCTGGTTTACCTTGAATATTAGAGCACAAAGGGTCCTAGGGATCATTGGATATAATCAGTCTCAAACAGAATCATTGTTTTATCAGTGCAGAGGTCTGGGTCCTACACTGGATTTACTGAATGAATTTATAGGAATGAGACTTAGACATAATAACAAAATTTGTAGGAATAAGACTTAGACATTTTAATTTCCATGTTGCATGGAAGTTTTTTGACTTGGAGCTTTTTCTTTCTTTTTTTTTTCATTGTGGTTTAAAAAAAAATTAAAACTTACTGTCTTAACTATTTTCAAGTATACAGTTCAGTAGTATTAAGCATATTCACATTGTTACTACCACAGGGGTTTTGATTAACCCACCAGTGAAGCACTATTGATCCCATTCTACTCTTTTTTTTTCCTTAGGTGGAAAGTGTGGAACTTGGCGAGTTTAAGGGACTTGCCCCTCCACACACGATGAGTTGCTTGTAATGATTTCAAACCATTTTCCTAAGCTCTGTACCACTTTGGTACTCTTTTTTTGTTTTGTTTTGTTTTGTAGAGACAGAGTGTCACTTTATCGCCCTCGGTAGAGTGCCATGGCATCACACAGCTCACAGCAACCTCCAACTCCTGGGCTTAAGCGATTCTCTTGCCTCAGCCTCCCGAGTAGCTGGGACTACAGGCGCCCACCACAACACCCAGCTATTTTTGTTGTTGTTGCAGTTCGGCCAGGGCCGGGTTTGAACCCACCACCCTCAGTATATGGGGCCAGCGCCTTACCGACTGAACCACAGGCGCCCCTCCACTTTGGTACTCTTGACTCAACTAGAATTAAAGTGAGAGGTTTACCTACTAATAATTGTCTTTTAGATTTAGTTTTAACTAATTAAATCTCAATTGTTAATTTAGTTTGACTATAGAATAAACTTACATTCCTTTTTAGGAAGAGAATAAAATCTATATTGTGAAATTAGCAGCACTTACATTCTAAGCATATAAAATTTCGGTGTTAAAAATCAAATTGGCACTAATTGATGACTTTGAGAAAGCTCTCAAAAAAAAAGGTGGATCATGAAGAAAATAGGTAGGCTGTAGAGAGGAGAGAATATCCCAAGTTTGGAAGACAGAATTTGATAGGCCTAGTCTACAATCCCGGCCTTTCTACTTTCTTACCACATAATCTTGAACAAGTTATTGAACTTTTCTGAGCATCAGTTTTCTTATCTATAAAAGGAGACTTATATTGCCTAGCTCAGAGATTTGAAGTTAAATTAATGAGCTGCTGTGTGTAAAATACTTAGCACTATGTCAGGTTCTGTTCAAGTACTCAGTAAATGAAAGCAGGAGTCAAAAGCACCTAACAGGCATTAATTTAATCTGAGGGGTAGGAGAGTGAAAAAATCAGATTGAAATTGTGCTAGAAACAATATTGATTAGAACTTTTGAGAGTGAGGTAGGTAGGTTTATATTAGACTGAGGCACAGGACAACCAATCTTAACTACGAAGTCAAGAGAATAATGTTGGAACTATGATTGAAACCTGGAATGCTGCATTTTGCCATTTCATGGTGCAGTTTCAGGATAATTTAATCAAGCTATTAATCATTCTTTCCAAAAACTAACATGGAACAAAAGGTTTTTGAAAGTAGAAGATACTCCACATTTAAAAATAAAGTTACATAGAATTTATCTGCATTTCTATTGCATACAGAAGTTTTTGTATATTTTATTCAAAGTTGAAATTTCACATGCTTTGTATCTATAGATTTTTCTTTTGGCATGGGCAGTAGAGTGTGGACAATAAAATAAAAGCTGAGTGTGGAGATGTATTTTTTTTTTTTTGAGACAGCCTCAATTTGTCCCTGTGGGTAGAGTGCTATGGCATCACAGCGCACAGCAACCTCGAACTCTTAGGTTCAAACGATCCTCTTGCCTCAGCCTCCCAAGTAGCTGGGACTCACCTGGCACAAAAGCTGTTGTTTAGAGAGAGGGTCTTGCTCTTGGTCAGGCTGGTCTTGAACTTGTGAGCTCAAGCAATCCACCTGCCTTGCCTCCCAGAGTGCTGGGATTACAGGCATGAGGCATCACACCCAGCCTGAGGTTGTATTTTTTTTTTATTTTGCAGTTTTTGGTCTGGGCCAGGTTTGACCCTGCCACCTCCAGTATATGGGGCGGGCACCCTACTCCTTTGAGCTGCAAGCGCTGCCCAGTGGGGATGTATTTTTAATTACATTTTTTCCAGTGGAAGAATTTGGTGATTCTTCTGCCGGTTTAATGTGGTTTTACTTAATGTGGAAGGTCTCTGCATTTCAAACCAACAGATAAGAGCATAAGTAACATAGTTTAAAGGTGTTCATTCTAACATCTGTTAATTTAACTTGAAATATTCTTTCCAGGAAGACCTGGCAATGTAACTTTGATGAAATAGAGATGAGTTAAGAATAAATCCTTCCGGCTCGGCGCCTGTGGCTCAACGGGCTAAGGCGCCAGCCACGTACACCTGAGCTGGCGGGTTCGAATCCAGCCCGGGCCCGCCAAACAACAATGGTGGCTGCAACCAAAAAAAAAATGGCCAGGCATTATGGCGGGCGCCTGTAGTCCCAGCTACTTGGGATGCGGAGACAGGAGACTCGCTTGAGCCCAGGAATTGGAGGTTGCTGTGAGCTGTGATGCCACGGCACTCTATCCAGGGTGATAGCTTGAGGCTCTGTCTCAAAAAAAAAAAAGAATAAATCCTTCCTACCTGTATAGCAGACTCTTACTAGGTGCTAAAAATCTTGTAGGCCAGAGTTTTTCAAATTGACCAGTTGCATCTTATTAATGGGTTGTAAGATCAATGTAGTGAGTCCTAAACAGCATTTAAAATACATGTATTTTATTATTCTTCATTACATTATTTCCCCCTCCCCCCCACCCCTCCGTGGTAAGACAGAATTGATTTACAGAAAAGAATACAGAAAACACCAAAGCTCCTGATAGAGGGAGAGATTTCAAGTGGGGAGAGAGAAGCTCTCTCCGTTCCTCTCCTGGTGTTTCCTGGCCAAGGAACCCATACACCTATATATACCCTGAGGCTAGAGGCCTAGAGGAGGAGACGGGGAAAGACCGGGAGAGGAACTCAGAGTAGATTTTAAGTGTTCTGGCCAAAATAGGTCAGTATTTGAAGTAATGTGAATGATTTAGCCATTCCACAATGTTTATATATATGTGTGTGTGTGTGCATGTGTATATATATATATATGTCATTTTACACAATAAATACATAGTTTTTATTTTTAAAGTAAAAAATTGGCAAAACCATTATACTCACACTTGCATACACATATACTATATATGAATGTGTTATATATATTTATAGTACATATGTCTGTATAAACACTTTCAATTTTTTAGTAGACAGGCATTATGCTTTATAATGAGTTTTGTACTAACTAGTGCCTAGTACATTCATCTTTCACTAAATTCTTGTTAAAGAATCATAAGGGAATATATTCAGATGATAAATAAATGTATCCAGATATTATAATAAATAATAGTATTCTTTTCATAAGGCAGCAATTGAAAACAATGTTATTAGAAAGTAGTCAGAATTTTTATGTTTTATACATCATAGGTTAAAAATGTCTCCTTTGCTCACTTATTCAGCAACCATCAAATAAGACTTAACATGTATTACTAAATCCTGAGGATATCCAATGATCTAATTATTAGTTAATAAGATATTTCTTGTTTTCCTTCTCCTAAGCACCTGCTAGATTTATAATTTTCTACTCTTTCAAGTTAGGTGTGGCCATGCAACTTGCTTTGGTCAAGAAAATATGAAGCAAAGCGGCACTCAATACCTCTAAGTACAAGCATTTAGGAGCCAGTGGTCAATTTGCTACCCACCCTGCCCTTACCCTGGGCATTCATGGTAATATTAATGGTAGAACATTCTGGAATGAGAACATGGATTACAGACCCTGGATACCTGATATGAACCTGTATTACCAGTGGGAAATAAACCTTTGGTATTAAACTATTGAGATTTAGGGGCTATTTGTCTTATAACATAAATCAGCTGAATTGGAATGATACAGCGACATAAATGAAATTAGATTTTTGGCTTTCAGGGATTTCTTAGTTTCCTGAAGGAGCCAGTTTTAAAAGCAGATTATTGTAAAGCAGCCTAGTAAGTGCCATTTAGAGATGTCAGAGACCACAGGACCACAAAAAACAAAACTTCTGTGTGAGTTAGAGAAGGATTCAAGAAGAGGTAATGTTACAATTTGGCCTTGAAGAAAATTTAAAGTCTACGCTGGCAGAAAACATATAGATAAGCATTCCAAGATGAGGGACAGAATGAGGCGTGGCAAGTTTGCAGAATGACAAAAAGCCCTGAGTTTTGGGACACATATTTAGTCTAACTTCAACAGCCACTGGATACGATTCAGTGCTCCTTAGCACAGCTTCTGGAGCAAGCTTGGACTGAACCCTGACTTGGTGGCTGTCTTATCTGGAGCAAGCTACATAGCTTCCTAACACGCAGTTTCCCATCCTGTGCCAGAGACAGTGAGACCAACCACATAAAGATGCTGCAGGGATAAATGATATATTTAAAAAAAAATTTCATATTAATATGAGGATACATACAATTAGGTTATGCTGTTTGCGTTTGTTAGGTAAAGTGCAAGTTGCAGTTGAGCCCTTCACCCAGTAGGTGTGCCTTGTATCCCTACATTGTACCTGACAGGTGAGCGCTTACCACACCCCTCTTCCCTGCTCCTTTCCTCATCTTGAATTTAATGTGTTTTTCTGATCTTAAAGCCTGTGGAAGTCTGCTTGGAAAAGGACTTCTGAAAGGCAAATATGCCTGGAAGGCTGTGGTCCAAGGCCATTTTTACTGGCTATAAGTGAGTGGGGTCTCTGGAACCAAAGAGAGCACACAGCTCTTCCTACAGTTGAAGGTGTTTATGCCCAAGATAAATGACATATTTTTAATATTCTTAAAGTGCTTGACACTAGTGTGCAACATATGAGTTGTCATTATTGAACTAGTAATATCATATAGGCCATAAGGATTTAATTGATGGAGGTGAGACCAGGTTTCTCACCTGCAGGTATGGGCAGAGAATTTAATAGGCCAGAAGAATTTAGGCCTAAGAATTTAATTGATGGAGGTGAGATCAGGTTTCTCACCTGCAGGTATGGGCAGAGCTAACCTAGAGCAGTCTACGGGCAAGAACAGTACAGGCTGAAGTGACTGGGAACTCCTTTGGGCTGTCAGGAGAGGGTCAGGATAGGATCCTCTGGGGATGTGTAAGGATTCTCAAATGCTGACCTTGCCAAATCATATCCCTTTATGTTTTTAGCTTTTATGCATTAAGGAGAATCTAAGTTTACTCATCAAACCTATAAATAGAGTGACGACACAAGCTAACTCTGGCCTGCAGAGCAGAACAAGGGACAATTAGGGCTCAAGTACACCCTCGTATGTAAAGGCTGCCTTGTCCCTGGTGATTAGACAAGTGCTTTCCAAACTTTGCTGAATACATTTTTAGAGTATGAGAATTTGTCCATCTAAGTGCTTATGGGTGTACTTTATGCCTTTCAATATCTTAATGCATTCAGGGTATATATGGAATAGGAATGAAGAATGCATATGACTTGCAACCTTGATCTCAGGACCTATAATAGGATATACATTTATTTGGGAACATCATCGCCTAGATCCCAGGGGATGGCTGTTGTTAATTAACGAGAAAGGCCTTTGAAGTCATATAATTATCTTTTCCTCTTCTTTTTCCAAAAATCAGGAGAAAAAAGAATGATCGAGAACAACTGTATGCTGTGTTTCCTAGCTATCATTGCTTACATTTTTGTAGGCAACGACCACTGTTTCCTGCACATTGCATTGGGCTTTGGAATCAGATGGCCGCAGATAAAGTTTCAAATTGGTCACTTATTTTATGGACAAATTAGTTTCCATAAGCTTCAGTTATTTTTTTCTGAAAATGATGATAATAAATATACCTTCATCACAGAAATACAAGAAGAATGAAATGAACTAGGCAAACTCACAATCTCCATAAATGTTGAACTTCCTTAACTCAAATGGCTATGAGTTTTCAAGTTATCATGTGGTATTACATACCATGATTAATTATATGGTTTCCATTTAACAGTTAAGAACAGAGTAACTGGAAATCTTCTACACTGCCATCAGGAATATAAAATGGTATACCCACTTTTGAGAACAGTTTGACAGTCTCTTATGAAATTAACATACACTTATGCCCGTAGCTCAGTGGTTAGGATGCTGGCCACATAACTCTAGGCATACAGGTGTGAATCTGGCCCAGGCCTGCCAAACAACAAAAACAGCCAGGCGTTGTGGCAGGCACCTGTAGTCCCAGGTACTTTGGAGGCTGGGGCAAGAGAATTGCTTAAGCCCAAGACTTTGAGGTTGCTGTGAGCTACTCCAGACTCTGTCTTAAAAATAATAAAATCAAATACACTTACTATATATTGAAACAGTTCCATGCCTAGGTATTTACTCAAGAGCAATGAAAATATGTACCTTTACAAAGACCTATTCTCAGCATGCGTAACAGTTTTATTCATATTAGGTCAGACTTGGCACAATAAAATGGCCATTATTTGGCAAATAAACACATCATGGTGTATACGTAAGATGGAGTGCTACCCAGCAATAAAAGGAACTGCTGCTGAGACGTGCAGCCACACATGTGAATCTCAAACCATTACGCTAACTGAAAAAGTCAGGCACAGAAAAAACTACATCTGTGATAGTTCCATTTAGTTGATGTTCTAGAGATGGCAACATTATAGAGATAAAAAAGACATCCGTGATGTCATGGATCAGTGAGGAAGTGGGGAGGGGGCTGACCACATGGAGAGACAAGGAAACTATTTTGGGTGATAGAAATTTTGACTATACAGCTGGTTGCAGGACTGTGTGTGTGTGTCTATATCAAAGCACATCTAACTGTACACTACTAAATGGGTGAATTTTGTTGTATGTAGATTATACTACGATTTTTTAAAAAATGAGCTAAGGAAGCAATGACAGTAGGAACCTCTAAGTCAGCGGTTCCCAACCTGTGGGTCGTGAGCCACAGGAACTGGATTAAAGGGCCGCGGCATTAGGAAAGTTGAGAACCACTGCTCTAAGTAGTAAGAACATCAGATACTAGTGAAGAATTGCAATCCAGAGAATAATTCTAGAAAGAAGAAACCAAGAACTTGAATATTGAATATTTAGCCTCCCTAACAGGAGAGAGGCATACATTGGAGCCTATCCTTAGGATAGTGAACTAACTCAAAATGAGAGTTAAGAAAACAACAACCTTTTAGAAAAACTGGAGTTGGAAGTTCACTAGAATAATTTTGGAAGTCCCTTCCACAATTTTTGTATGTGTGTTGGAGAATGTAGAATTGTCCAAACATTTCAAGATCTATTTTAAAAATAACTTGCTATCTAAGCTTCCTTCCAGAAATATTTTTTCCTACTAAACAGCTTCTACTTTTACAGCTTGTTTTTAAGTACTATATTCTGATGCATTTGTATTCAAAGTGATGAAATAATATGACTTCCTCTTAAAGCAAAAAATAGAAAACTCAAAAGAAAAAAAAAGAAGAATGCTTGAATTGTACTTTTTGCACAGGCTTGTTTTTCACGATTATGTACTTTACTGGGCTGCCTTTACAACAAAGCCAGCTTTCTAAGGGATAAGATAACATTTAGAACAAGGAATCATTCTGTAAGTAGCTGTGAAACTTGGCATTTATAAATTCTTCCTTAAAATCAACATGCTAAACTCAAATACAATATTGGCCAGGGGACTGTGGTAAGATTGGCGGACATGAGAAATCAAAGCACACCTGAAGGTTAAGAGGCTATTTTTGTATTTCTTCCCTCTTCTCATCTGTGAGGGACTGTTTATGTTTCCTTGGGTGGATTGATAACATGGTAAATGAAGACCTTTTTCCTTAATTTTTTTTCTACCTAAGTCCTGCATTGGTTTCAGCTTGGTTGGCTCTTTATTGCGGGATGTTTTGTTTTGTTTCGTTTCTCTTGCTGTCAAAGCCACCCAGTGATGAAAACATCACCATCGATGTATTAATAATGGTGATGACATATTGACTACATTCTTACAGTCGAGAAGCAATTTTGGAGTGCCTGTATTCCCAATGTAATATTGCAAGTGGGGTAAAAGACTATTTTTA
Organism: Perodicticus potto; assembly: GCA_963574655.1. Taxonomy (NCBI): domain Eukaryota; kingdom Metazoa; phylum Chordata; class Mammalia; order Primates; family Lorisidae; genus Perodicticus; species Perodicticus potto. The sequence continues at coordinate 10,531 of CAUYRH010121257.1, read as the reverse complement.
GAAAGCAATATTGTACGTGTCATAATGCTTGAGCATTCTCCATACACTTTATGCGCAGTGGTTCCCTGGCTACTGAGCACCTGCCCCAGATATATTCTAGAAGTACATTGTCATGTCCACTGCATTTGACAATCATGAGGTACAGAAAGTTGTTACCTAAAATTTTCTGCTCAGGTGCTAAGCCAAGCCTCAAACTCAAGTCTTCTGACTCCTTGACCTGCTGTTCTACCACACTGCCATTGTGAGATAATACTCTTGGCCGCACCTGTGACTAAAAGAATAGGGCACAGGCCCCATATACTGTAGGTGGCGGGTTCAATCCGGCCCCAAACTGCAAAATAATAATAATAACAATAATTAATAATAATAATATTTTTGCTCCCTAGTAAGATGAAAATTGAGGAATAGGATTTGGGTGTGTGGTTGTCCTGCATTCTCCGCCCAGGTCTAGTGGGATGAGATCAGTGAAGTGTTAAGGAACCAGATTGGAGGCCACATTCCAGCTCCATCCTGGGCTGGTCTGACCCTGACTTGGGATGTGTGATGGACAGTGTTACATACGATTACGTGGAGCTGGCGGGAATCCTCCAGGGAATGACCAACAAAGCTTCTGGAAAAGCTGTGCTGATCTGTGGTTTTCCCCCATTACGCCCTCATTCCTCTACCCCATGCCGGAAATCTCTATATCTCTGTTCTTTGTATGACTGTATTAAAGATTCTGTTAAATGTCGTCATTATCCATGTTGAAGAAAAGCTCCAATACATTGCTTCATTTGTTCAGCAAATATTTATCGGCTACTTATTATGTGCCAGACAGTTTTCTAGGCTCTAGAGGTATGGCAATGAGTAAAACGAAGTCCTTCACAGAGATTGTGATCATTCTCATTGATATTATTATGAATTCATGTCTACTGATGTCAGAAAACTTAGGGGGACATTGAGAATCCATTCTGAATGAGGGTAGTTGATGGGGGAAGGTGGTGTCCTCTGCTCAGTGAATAGGCTGCTGAGGGTTGGTGCCTAATAGAGAATACTTGAAAACCTGGAACCTGGACGTCAGGAAAACATGCCAGGCAGTGTGAACCTGCTCCAGTGGGAGGAAAGATCTATTTTGAAACTGCCCCCACAGTGCTAAGCAGTGATTTTGGAGAGGGGATAAATCAGCCGCATAAATCTCAGGGCAAAGAGTTTATTTCTAAGTGTCTGTGGGCTGGCTGGAACATCCCTCCTGGTCTCAGTGGAGCTTACGCTTCTGCAGGTTGGCTGGCTGGAAGTGACCCACATTGGGCTTGGCAAGCCTTTGACGTCAAGCTGCAGGATGGGTGCAGATTTGCAACTTGTGTCTCAGGTTTGTCTCATGCTAAGAGCAGTTCAAGAGGGAGAACTTTAGTGCACAAGCACCTTTCAGGCCCCTCTCATGTCACCTTTGCTAGCACCTCATTGTCCAAGGCAGGTGTCAAGGGCGAACCCCAAATCACAGGGCAGGAAGTAAGTAAACGTTGGCCACCATGAGGCTAATGCAAATGGCAGAGCTAAACCTGGTTAACTACGAAGCTGGACAGCAAGGCAGGGGTGAAAAGGAATGAATGTTTTTGAACAATAATCAACCACGAGAAGAAAAGAACGCTCAGGGCAGAGACATAGATGGACTGATGTAAATTGTCTGTGAAAGCACGTCACCATTCTCACTGACTTCTCATTTTTTCCATTATTTCATACCCTCTTGTTACTACTGTACCTTTTCCTTTCAGAATTGGTTTCTTTCCTGCATATAGAAACCTACTTCTTAGAATAAAGGTGCATTGAAGTTGCTTAATTTAGCGACTTTCAGCTGATTTTCCAGGATTCTCAAGCCGATTAGGGCCGAGTTTTCAATGAGGATGAAAACCAAAGCAAATGCACCTGCCGTACCATTGCCTGGCTGCAGCAGCTCTGACAGGGACCCAGCATTACAGCCCGGAGGCGAGCTTCAGCTTCTCCCAGCTGATCAGACTGCACTGATCGTAATGGTTTTTACAATATTGCCTTTAGAGTCTTAAACTGTACTGGAGAAGCGGTGGAACAAAGAGGCGTAGGATATAGTGGCGGGCAGCTTCCACTTATTTACAGAATTTTTTAAGTAATAGGATTAGATATAACTTTCATGATTCTTGTATATTTTGGTATTTTTCTAATCAAAGTAATTTTTAAAAACTTTTGCTATGAGATGTTCCTCTTAGAAACTGCAATGGATACTCAGGATGTCTTAGAAAAGAAATGCCATTTGTCATGTAAGACACGTATATGGTGTTTTTTCTAGTCTACGTCTAACATAGAGTGAGTCCTTCGAAATATCAGTTTTAGGATTCCTCCCCCCGCCAACAATAAATGTTTGTACAATTCTTAAGTAATATTTTCTGGGAAATACTGGATGCAAATTTACCTAATCGACATAGAATTTATAACAGGTAATGATTTTTAGCATTACATCATGGTCTGTCCTTTTCCTGAACTCTACTTTAAAAGCTCCTTTAAGATTTTTGTGCATATGTAATAATATATTTTGAGGAAAAATCTTCCTACATAAAACAAATCTCTTAGCTTTAACTATATTTATATTTATCCTTTTGATGATAACATAAAGGAGTGAAGTGTTTGTTTTGAAAAAGTGTATTAATTTGTTTGGCTTGAGTACTTGTTTGTTGGAATGATTGCTTTCCGAAGCACATTAAAACATATCCTACTTGTATGAAAGATGACACATCCTTAAATTGTGAGATTTTTGATTGCTTTCTTCGAGCTATCCGTAATTTTTGTTCTTTTACTTTTTACTTCTTTAGTGAGTATAATTCACATGCAATAAAAGGTACAAATCTGAGCTGCTCAGTCTGATCAATGTTAACAATGACATATACCTGTGTTACCACAACTCAAAACAAGATATAAATCATTCTACACCTTCCACCCAGAAGCAATTACTTTCTGATTCTTGACATCATTGATTACTTTTTGCCTCTTCTTGGGGTTTATAAAAATCGAATTATACAGTAAGAACTCTTGTTCTTTGCTCAAAATATATTTGAAGTTTATCCATGTCACTCATTGCATGTAGCAGGAATACATGTAATTGTGTGAATATATCGTGATGGATTCTTTACAGTTCATTCTGCTGATAAACATTTGTGCTTTTATCAGTTATTTTAGCTTTTATGAAGAAAACTATGAATATTCTTGAACAAATTATTTTGTAGACCAATGTTTTCATTTTTTATGGGTAAATGCCTAGGAATGAATGTCTGCATCATAGGATAGTTTTCTTTTTATTATTGATTTATCAAAATTCTTTATACATTCTGGATACAAGTCTTACCTATGTACATGTATGTAATATTTATGTATATGTGCACATGTTATGTTATGTACATGTAAAATATGTAATGAAAATACTTCCTCGGTCTGTGATTGCATATTTATAATTTTAGTAATGTCTTTTGGGAGAAATTTTAAAGAATTGATGGAATTTTTATTGTTAGTGAGGGATTAGTCATTTTTTACTTACTGTCAAAATTAAAACAAGTAATAGGAAAGGGGTCATTTTGAGTTACACAGCAGTAAAATTATGAGTGAAATGAATAAATGAAGTCAGTGTCACATTGATCTTTTCTTGCCAATGTTCTATATTTTTGGTTGATTTACTGCTTAATTTTATATAAGAGAAAGAAGTTTTTCAACAGGTAATTATGCACTTGTAGAGACAATATTTCAATGCCACTTCTCTATAGGCAAAATAAGATATACAGTTGTTTGACTGAAAATTGTCTATATGAACAGTGGAAATGTTGAGATTGTGACATTTCCACTCAACTATTAGAGGGACAGATGTCTACTAACTGCAGCGATTGCATTTTTATTCCCATGTATCTAATTTAAGAGTTGCAAGCAAGTACATTAGAATTTGCTGTGCCTCTTCCGTTGTATTTCCAATAGTTTATGCAAGTACATTGTTTATTATCACGTGGTAGTCTTATGGCGGTATGGAATAGAACAGTGGTTAGCAGAGGCTAGGAAAAGTGAGGTGAGGGGGATGAAGAAAGGTTGGTCAATGTATATAAACATACAGTTGTATGAAGGGAATACGTTCTGGGGTTTGATAGCACATTCAGTGGATCAAGATGTCAGGCAGATGGATATGTTTCCTTAAACATGGTAAAGCTTGAAGAACAAGATGGTGGTCAGTTGGAAATATTCCCTACTTTTATATTATCTTTGGGGATAATTTACCAAATGCTGATTATATACTCTGGAGAAAGCATAGTTATCATACACTGCAATTATTTAGTGTCACGTCACTGTTCCCCAGAGAGAACACTATTTTTCAGAAAATGCTAAGTGTTATACTTGTTTTAGGGGATCTGATCACAAAACCATTTCATTTCTGTGCGATAACACTTAATTCCTTTGGTATGTTTCCATAATATCTTTTCAGAAATGCTGATTTTGTGTAACATTTCTACTTTTGCAAGATACCATCTTTGTAATAATTACCATTTACTAATTTATCTACTAGGGATCAACGTGTGTTATATAAGGCAGATTTGATTTCCCAAACTTAAAGAAAAAGGAGTGTTTAATTTTTTCCTGTAAAATATAAAAACTTTTAATCTTGTATTTTTAGGTTTCAAACCTTTTATTTCTATGATTTCATTTTGCTTCTCTTGAGAAGATTTCACATAAAACATTAGTATAATAGAAATTGAAATTTATGGCCAAGAAAAAAATTGAGATTATGAACATGCTTACTATGTCAACAGAGTTGTTATAAAAAACTTTAAATTTTGCTCTGAGCTTCCTTGGATCCCTGGCCAAAACAAATCATGATAAATATTTGTACTAGAAAAGGAGTAACATCTTTTTTTGGTACTAAATTTTGAAAAAAAAAAAAGTTACTGTAGAATTTTATAGAAAGGAAGCGAACTGATGAAATAGTGACATCACCATTATTTTACAGTAAAGGCAAAAGCCAATTTCAGACAGCTATTTCTTGTATCGACCTGTCATAAAAGCTGAGGGCATAACATTAAAATGCAGTTCAGGGAAAGTATTTTACGAGAGAATATGATAATGCCGTTCAAGTTATGGAGACTTCTTGTGGTTTAGCTTCCTCTAAGAAAGGATTCATATCTAGTGAAGTGATTTGAATGGCCCATTCTTCATCCACACCCGTCTAAACACATTAGAATTGTCCCAAGGAACTAAAAATATAAAAATTCCTGAGCTTAAACCCAAGCTTTGTTGATCTGGGTTGGGACCCAAGGAAATCTTTACTCTAGAAACCTCCTTAGATGATTGTGATGTGTGACAAGCTTGGACGCCAATCATAGATAATTTCATCTGCATTTCAGTACCCTCACTGGGCCTTATTATGTGATCTGGCTGTCACACAGGCTTATAAAACTTGCATTCCTTCTTCTGGACCTGGAGTGAAAATATTGCACAACAGGAGTCAACTTTTAAGAGAAAGATATTAACCAAAAGGAATTCTCCTAGTTAGGTTTGTGGAACACATGTCAAATGAAAATTAGTTGATAATACTCGTGAAAAAGAGAAGTGAAAATAGGATAAAGGGTCCCCCTATCAACTAAATTCAAATATATGTAGAAATGATCTTTTTACAAAGGCAGCAAACTTATTTTATATAAATTTTCGAGGGAAGAATTATAGAATTGATGTGTGCAAGTTACGTAGAGGCAGATACTTTATTTTTATTTTTTATTATTTTTTATTAAATCATAACTTTGTATATTGATGCATTTATGGGGTTCAGCATACTGCTTCGATATACACTGTGAAATGCTTACATTGAACTAAGTAACACATCCATCGCAATTATACTCATTTCTTGATAGTTTGTTTTGAAATGTGCCATTGCATCATGTACATTAGGTGAGGTCCCCCCAAATACCCTCACTCCCCCCATATCTCCCCTCCCCTCCCCTCTCTCTCCTCTTCCCTTCTACTTTCTGGACTATAGTTATATTTTGAAAGGCACATTTTAGTAAATACTTTTGAAAGAGTATTATTCCAATAGTCAGTAATCTGTACTAAGAAAATTAGCTGTTTTCTCAAGTCTAGTGATTTCTCTGAGACTTCAGGTTTACCTATGAAAGAAGTATGAATTATGTTGAAGAAGTTAGTGGCTTTGAAAGAGAGATGACAAATTTTAGTCTTTGAGTTTGAAAACATCTCTATATAAGAAATGTATGCAGAGTAAGTTCCAGGACTAGCTGGACCTCTGGAAATAATAGTGAAGAGAAAGGTAAACATCAGTTATACATAATAATAAAATTAAAATTAAATACAACCCTGGAGAACACTAAATTACATGACACTACACATACATATTAGAAGTATAATCGACTAGAATTTTATTCTATAAAATAAATATATTTAACATTTTAGAGGAAAATGAGTCTTTATTATGTTATTAATTCTGAGTTCCAACTCTTGATCTTGTTGTTTTTACTTGTATTTGAAGATAATTAATTTTTAATTAAAAATTAATTTAAGCAACTTCAAGGAAATAAAAGTGATTGCTATTTACCCTGCTACCACGTGGAGTTGTTGTGAGGTTCAAATGCATATAAAGAGCTTAAAAGAGTCCTTAGCAGGTCATTAAGTGTTTGATGAATGTCAATTATTGTTGCTACTATTATTGATGAGCATACTGATTTGCTTTCAGTTTGTGATCATAGCATGTGGCAAGCTACATGGCAGGTGTCCTCTGACCTCATTGATTTGCTCATTGATTACCCATGGCCACTGTGTAATATAAAGATCTCATAATCATCAGGGCTTCCCAGGACTTGGAACATACTACCACTTCATGTCCTGTTTCCAAAGTAGACATTTCTTGAACTTTTTCCCAGTAGTGGGACTGTTGCTATTAAACAAAGTCATGCCCAAATAAGGACCTGTGTTTTTAGGAGAGGCTGGTGAAGGATTAATGAGAGTACTTAGCCTGGAAGTCTTCCTGGAGTTCAGTATATTGGAAGTTTGTGAAAGGGCTAAAATATTAAAGAAGAGAGAGAAGGAGGCAGATAATTTGAACTAAGAAAAATGAGATATAGGAGGGAGATTAAAGTGGCTCAGTGCCCGTAGCTCAGTGGTTAGGTTGCCAGCCACATACATGCACATTTGTGTGTGCATTTGTTACGGTAGGGATTGTGAGGTCCTTTTGCAGGATCTGTAAACTGGAAAAAATGAAGCTTGGGAAGACACTCAAGCAGTTCATTCAAGAAAGAAAATGAATTTGGAAGTAGTAGGTATTAGTAAGAAAGGAAAATTTCAAGAGGTTTTCCAAGGGAACAGCCACAGAACTCAGTGACTTTCTGGCCATTAGAAAGAGTTGAATGGTCTTAGTGGCATCAAGGTTGTAAATATTGGTGATGGGGAGATTTAATTGATGACTGTGTAGAATTGGGGAGGTGTTTAAGTTTGAAAGGAGGAAGACTATTACGTGAAGTATTTGGTCTGATCAGGTTGTTGTTAGGGAAGTTTCAAGTAGATATTGATTTAAAACATGAGAGATAATGGAAAGGGGAGTTTGGAATGGACAACTCAGGAGCCATTTACCCAGGTAAAAGCCATGGAAATGTCAGTGTTCTTGTGTCGAGGGGCAAACAGAGGGCCTGACGCACGTGTACCTTTGTGAGAGAGGACTGAGAAATCCCACTCAGCTCTCTAGACTGTCTTTCCAAATGTCATACCATCCATCAATATTTTCCCAAGTATCTATTTATATTTTCATCTGGTGATGATGAAAAAAGTTACGTATAAGATTTCTTTTCTTTTGCCATTATAAACCCAAAAGATATTACGACAAAGCAGCAAATCAATTGTATTAAAGAATTACAGTTGCCCTAGGCGTGTCAAATTGAATTGGTTTTATTCATATTTGAAGTAAAAGTGACATTGCGGCCTCTTGACACAATAAAGAAATGTGGCCTCATGACACAAGAAAGAATGCATAGAAATACATGCATAGTGTATATTTCTCACTTGACACTTCAAGTTTTCACACAATAGCACCTGTAAAACATATTTTCATATCTGATTGCCTTCACCTTCTCTTTAACATTCTAGGCAGGCGAGTCAGTTGAAAAGGTAGTTACAATTAATTGGAAGTAATGCCTGAAATATTTTATTAATGCTTCTCCAAGTTTCATTTTCCCATTTTCGTTTCTCTATTTAAAATCCACTTAAATTCCACCAAGGAACCATGATGGGCCTCTCAGTAGATATGTTTTTAGCTTTCTGGCTCCCAAATGAGGGAAGAGGATGAGTGCTTTGTGGAGAAAAGGTATACTTAGATACATGGAACTGCTCTAAAATCATTATTCAAAGAGCTGTGGTTTTGTGGTACAAATAAAAAGCAGAAAACTCATTTGTTGTGAAATAGTTCTGATAGTTATCTTTACAAATACCATCTATTTCCCCCTTACTACCAAATTTCCTTCTTTACCCTGATATTTAGACTAGACAGTTGTTACCTGAGAGCTTTCTCATATTCCTGTACAACATTGCAATGCAGCAAGGGGATATGAAGTACAGTTTAGTGCTTACAACTTGAAATATCCGATTGCAATTGTGTGGCTCTTGCTCAACTTGAGTGAAAATGAAATAATTTATTTGCTTAAAACAAAATACTTCACAGGTATCATGTCATCTTGAAATGAGAAACTGTTTCTAAGAAGGAGCTGTGGGATTTCAAAAATAAATTTGGTAACTTGGGCACAAAATCTCAGTTTTTTTTAACTCACAGAGCACTGCGCACAGCCTATGACGTGTGACCAGTTGACGTGACTTAAACCCACGTGGGATTCAGAGCACCTTCCAGGCCCATCATAGCCACTCTGTAACTCTAGTATTATTAATTGGTATTTCCTATTTTGGTTTTGTTTGGTTTTCATACCTAAATAGGCTTACATTTCTTGAAATTTAGCTTGTTTTACTGAATCATTTTTTAAAAGTTAATGAAGCCTATGTTTAGTTATATGCTTCTGTTTGAGAACATCGATATTCCTGTTAAAGTTGGTATCACTGCCTGCTAAACAGGCTCGTACCTCTAACACTTCCAAGTTAGTGATTGTGTCTCAGATGCACAGACCACCTCTACCCTGGCTTGGGAAAACTCACATCACCTTTACTCTCGTGAACCCACTGACCTCCACCTGAGGAGGTTTCTCCTTTGCGAGTTTGAACCGTGATTTCAGACCTCCTTTGTTGCCTCCCTCCATTATATTGGCTATTGGTTCCTCTTCTGAAAACCCTTATTTGTTTTCTCCCTCCATCTTCACTCCCATAGATGTAGGGATAGAATGAACAGAGTTCTCCCTTGAGGTTTAGCCGTAGCAAAGTTTTTGTACCCTAGATCTTTCTAAAGGTGTGTTGGAGTTGTAGGCAGCGAGTTGCTCTTTGAGATTGAATGCTGGGTAGTAAGTACAAAAATGTAAATGGGAACATACGTAGGGAATGATAGTAGATATAAATCCATGAGTAAGGATATGATTTCAAGAATTGGAGAAGACACTGATTGTGTTAACAAAACATAATAGCTGGGATAAAAAGAATTAATTAATTGAACATGTTGCCAAAATCTGGGAACCAATGTTAGAGTCTCATGGAATCAAGTATGGTAGAGATGGAAAGGATGATCAACAGGGTAGATTTCAATGATTCAGAAGACCAAAGGCTGACTTCTTACCCGTTATTTTCTTTTCTTATTAGTCTTCAAATTTTTGGTTTTCTGAAATATAAAATCTCCCATTAATCCCTGTAGTGAATCTTTATCTTGTTTATTACCTTTATTTTGGAATCCTAGACTTTTGTTTTGCTTTGTGAATTACTTTGGCCTCTTTGGGGGAGGGTCGGCGATCCTCATTACTCCTGTATACAATGGCCAGCTGGTGTCCCTTTTCTTATAATTAGGAATCTACTTTACTTTTCATGCCGTTTTTAAAATAAAAATTAATCTGATATAGCTATTGAGAATTCTCTGAATGAACACTGGTGCTATAAGTGGCCCTGATGGTGGGTGATTGGTACAGCTGGCTTTTAGGAATACCAACATTCACTTTTTCTTTCTGTTTTAGGATTTTCACTGTTCCATCTTCATCTTATAGGTAACTGTTATCATACTCATTTGTTCACTGTGAGAGTGACATGAATATACAGGTTACTATGTAAAATGAACTTTAAAATATTATTTTCCACCCTTTCCTGTTAGAATCTATGAATGGAAGTGAGAAGGTCCTTTGAAAAATATATTTAAAGAGATTTGTATCAATTGTATTCCCTTTGTCTTGCAAATGGATTTTTTAAAATTTTTATTAAATCATAATTGTGTACATTGGTGCAATCATGGGGCACAATGTGCTGACTTCATATACAATCTGAAATATCTTCATTGAACTATTTAACATAACCTTCATGGCCTTTTAATCGCTATATGAAGACATTTATATTCTACATTTAGTAATTTTCACTTGTACCC
>CAUYRH010121256.1:0-14380 GCA_963574655.1 Perodicticus potto | reverse complement strand
AGTAGAGATAGGGTCTCACTCTTGCCCAGGCTGGTCTCAAACTCCTGAGCTCTGTAATCCACTTGCCTCGGCCTCTCAGAGTGCTAGGATCACAGGTGTGAGCCACTGTGTTCAGCCAGGTTTGGGTTCTTTAAGACAGAGCCTCACTCTGTCGCCCAGGCTACAGTGTTATGGCATCAGCCTAGCTCATAGCAACCTCAAACTCCTGGGTTCAAGCAATCCTCCTGCCTCAGCATCCCAAGCAGCTCCTAGCTAATGTTTCTAGTTTATTTTCTTTCTTTCTTTTTTTTTTTTTTTGAGACAAAGCCTCAAGCTGTCGCCCTGGGTAGAGTACCATGGCATCACAGCTCACAGCAACCTCAAACTCCTGGGCTTAAGGATTCTCTTGCCTCAGCCTCCCTAGTAGCTGGGACTACACACACCAGCCACAATGCTTGGCAATTTTTTGGTTGTAGTTGTCATTGTTGTTTGGCAGGCCCAGGCTGGATTCGAACCTGCCAGTGCTGGTGTATGTGGCTAGTGCTTTAGCCATTTGAGCTACAAGCACCGAGCCTAATGTTTCTAGTTTTAATAGAGACAGGGTCTCACTCTTTCTCAGGCTGGTCTTAAATTCCAGAGCTGAATAGATCCTCCCACTTCAGCCTTCCAAGACTGTTGGCATTATAGGTGTGAGCTACCGAGCCTAGGCAGAGAGGCAGGTTTTGATCTAAAACCCAAGCACTTTATCACTGACAGTGATTTTGTCTTTTTCTTATTTGCCTTTCATTGGCCAGGACAGAGGTGAAAACACAGCAGGTATTCAAGAATTTCAATCATTTATTCAGTAGATATTTATTGAGAACCTGCTATGGCCCTGCCATAGGCACCAGGGATATACCAGTGAACATGGCAATGTCCTAGGCCTCTTGGAGCTTACACTATATAGAAAGAAGGTAGAAATAAATATGCATATGGGCAAAAGGGAAAAGAGAACGGGGGGACTGTTTTAGATGTGGGGGGTCATGGTAAGCTTTTTTGATAAGGTGACATCTGAGCCCAGACTTCAAAGGAGTAATTTGGTGAGTCATAAAAGGAATACCTTTTTTTTTTTTTTTAAGAGATAGGGTCTTGCTATATTGCCCAGGCTGGTCTTTTATTCCTGAGCTCAAATAATCCTCTCCCTTCAGCCTCTCAAGCAGCTGGGGGCTGAAGCTGGCTTCCTTGGATAGAAATAAAGAGAGCCTCAAACTGTCACCCTGGATAGAGTGCTGTGGCATCACAGCTCACAGCAACCACCCATTCCTGGGCTCAAGTGAGTCTCCTGCCTCCGCCTCCCAAGTAGCTGGGACTGCAGGCGCCCACCACAACGCCTGGCTATTTTTTGGTCGCAGCCGTCATTGTTGTTTGGCGGGCCCAGGCTGGATTCAAACCTGCCAGCTGAGGTGTACGTGGCTGTTGCCTTAGCTGCTTGAGCTACAGGCGCCGAGCCAGATGGGAATATCTTGAGGAATAACATTTCAAGCAGAGGAAGCAAGTACAAAGACCCAGGAGTCAGAGTGTGTTTGCTGATTTCACGGATCAGTCCTGTATCCCTGCCATCAGATTTGGAACTCTTCCAGGAACATGCCTGAGTCTTCCTCATCAGACAAGAGTGGTCAGAGGGGTGGGTCACTTCCCACCTTTATGTCATTCCTCTATCCTTAACCCTGATCAGACTTAAAATGGGGTCAATGAGGGACAGGTATTGAATCTATCACAATTTGGAGAAAAGGCAGAGAAAATCAAGAAATAGGAGGTTCTGTGCTGTCTCAGAGCCCACTGCCCACACCCACACTGTTTCTGGTTTTAACACCTGGGGTCCCTCCCTGTCATCCAACCCTCTACTTCTGCCATGACCCTCACCACACTAAAACTCTCTACCTCTAGGACATTCATCTCCAAGGACTCATTTGCTTTTCTCTCTAGGGGTGGGGAATACCCTAAAGGAGGGGGTGCTGCTACTCCCTGCTCTGCCCCAAGCTCCCAAGACCAAGGAAGTATCCAGGAGAGTCTGAGATCTTAGAAATCTCAGCTCAAATTCCACCCAGACTCTGTCCTATGTCCCTTGTCTTCTTATGAGCCTACGATGATAGCATTAGAAAGTCACTTCCTCTTTATGATTCCTAAGTCATTTCTGCTTCCCCAGCTGTCTTGCTGACAAGACAGGTCACTCTAAATTCTACTGATTCAAGCCTTTTCTATTCTTACCAACAAAGCATAACAGGGAACATACCCTCAAACACTCCTGACCACATACACGGAATCTTAGAAGGCATACAATGGGTGTAGATTACCCAGCCTGACACTTCCTCCTGATTTTAATCCTAGACCCTCGCCTCGCCTTGTAGGTGAAATGCTGCAACACAGAAAGTCTTTCCCACAGAGCATTCTGGGGCTAGGGTAAGGGACCTCCAACAGGGCCAGGTCTTTCTTTACCATGCGCGCCTCTCCTCCAGAGCCTAGAGCTGTAAAGGGAAGAGTGCTTGGTTTCTGGGACCCTTAAGAAGAAGGCAGGTGAGGACCATGAAGGGAAGATGTGAGAGCAGAGTGGGGATCAGCTAGTGGGGCCTGGACAGTTGCCCTTTAGCTTAGCTTAGTGGTTCTCAGTCTAGCCTTTGAGAAGCACCAGACCAGAAGCACCGAGATCACCTGAGGCCCCACCCAGCTGATCCCTTACTTAGTCAGAAACTCTGGGGTGGGGCCCAGAAATCTGTGTTTTGACAAACATTCCAGGCCAGGCACCTTGGCTTATGCTGTATAGCCCTTTGGGAGGCTGAGGACAGTGGATTGCTTGAGCTCAGGAGTTCAAGACCAGCCTGAGGCAGAGTGAGACTCTGACTCTACTCAAAATAGAAGAATTAGCCAGGCATTGTGGCTAGCACCTGTAGTCCCAGTTACTTGAGAGGCTCAGGCAAGAGGATCACTTGAGCCCAAGAGTTTGAGGTTGCTGTGAGCTACGACACCGTGTCATTTTACCCAGGGCCACTGCACTCTACCCAGGGCAACAGAGAGAAACCGTCTCCAAAAAACCAACCAACAAACAAAAAACCCTTTAAACAAAAAAACAAACCCTCCAGGGCTCAGTGCCTATAGCTCAGTGGTAAGGGTGCTAGCCACATGCAGTAGGGCTGGTGAGTTCGAACCCTGTCCAGGCCTCCTAAACAATGACAACAACAAAAATAGCCAGGCATTGTGGTGATGCCTATAGTCCCAGTTATCTGGGAGGCTGAAGCAAGGGGATTGCTTAGGTCCAAGAGTTTGAGGTTGCTATGAGCTGTGATGCCATAGCACCCTACTGAGGGTGACATAGTGAGACTCTGTCTCAAAAACAAACAGAAACAAAACAGGGGATTCTGATGTAGCATGGTGACAAGAACTCAGACCCAGACTGGGACTGCTAGTTAAGTGGAGTCCTGGCTGGCCAGGGGACTCTGAATGTGGAAGGCTGTGGCAAAGCCCTCTGTGCCTGGGCATGCCCTCCCCGGATTTCTCAAGCCCCAGGTCCAGTTTAAAGGAATTTACTAGGCCTTTCAGCCAGGGATGGAATTTAGTGTACATCTAAGTGGAAGATGCATACACAATTGTGACTTCTGCTCTTTCTCACTGGGCTCCAGCGGAAAAACAAAGGTAAGTGCGTTCGAATGTCTTTGGGTAAAAGTCACAAGGGAGCTGCCAGCCAGAATGAGACTGATACTTTAACTTACCCCATTTAGAGGTCTTGTTTTACCTTAAGCAGGAACCCTCCCTCTCCTACACACACTTCCCCGAAACTGAAAAAGTGGCAAGAGGCTGTTTGGGTAGGAATCTTTCCGACCCTGGACCTTCCTCTCACCGCTACCCTTTTAAAAAATGGGGACCTTTATTACTGCCTCCTTAAGAACTCAGTTCCCATCAAAATGGAGAAATAGTAATTTCATTTGTTTGGCATATTTGTCTTTTGGGTAGATCCTAGGACGACCAGAAGGAAAGCGAGGTTTTAGGGACAAAGGAGGATTATCCCCAAAAGGTTTCACTCCGTTCGCGCTTACCAAGGGCCCCCAGCAAGACCCTGACCTTTCGTTTACAGTATCTCACGAACCTCGAATTAGTTAATCCAGCAGCCCGAGGCCACACAGCGGGTGCGGAAGGCGGCAGCGCCCGGGTGCTCGCCTCCACCCTCTGGACCCTCCTGCTTCCCCCCAGGATCCACTCAGCAAGCGGGGACTGGAATCGAATCTCCTGCGGGCTGGGTCGCCGTCCCGGCCCTCGGGCAATCCACGCCCTCCAATCCAAGGTTCGGGAGCGAAGGCGTGCCTCTTGATCCTCCTCTTTCGGACCCCAGGGTCCCTCCCACTGCGTGCTGGATCCTCCCCTCTGCTCTCGGGGGCTCCTCCCGGCCGCCCTCGCCGACTCAGCGTTACTCGAGCCGCGGAGCCCGCCCCGGGGTTAATTGCGCGGCTTAGCCCGCGGGAAACGTCGGGAGCCGGCGGCCGGGCCGCAGCGCAGCGGCGGGAGGGAGCGAGGCGGCAGCTGGCGGCCAACCCCGGCAGCATGACTGCCATCGCCGTGCAGGTAGCCCAGGGCCCGGCGGGCGCTGCCCCGGCGCTTGGGAGGTGACAGGGAGGATCGCAGCCTTGGCCAGCTCCAGGCCGGGGCCGGGGGTGCGAGCGCCTCGCGTGCGCCCGCCCCCTGCGGCAAGCGACCAGGGGCGCCGTCCCCCCTCTACCCACAGCGCTGCTTCTGCGGCGCGGACTTCCTCTGTGCCTAAGGCTCCCAAACTTCCGTGGGAAGGAGTTTTCCGCTCCTCTTTGGGGTCCCCAGCGACCTATCGGTCAGACTCACCGCAGGTGTCCCTTCTTTTTAAGAAATAAGGCGCATCTGGGGTGTTGGGCGGGTAGAATCAACTTGCAAAGTGAGGCTTATGTAAGAGGATGAGTTTCTTGGGAAGCTAGAACTTTCTGGGAGCGGGGGCTGTTTGGGGGTGCTGGGCTTGGGGTGGACTCGCTGGGGCAGATGGACACCCCGGAGCAAAGGCTCTGGCGACCAGTATCCAGATCCCCTGAGGGTCCCGTGTACCCCACGATTTGTTTCTCCTAGCGGGGTGCGACATGTTGGTGCAGATTAAGAAGCTACAAGTTCCTTCTCCCCGGGGCCTGTGGCTCTCCAAAGGGAAATCAGTGGGTGGCGGTGCCGCTGCCTGGGAGGTGGCGGGCGAGCTTCCTTCCCGAGCACCTTCCCGCCGTCTCCCATTTATCGCCCCGAGTGATTTTATAAAGATGGGTGCCTGTGCCCAGCGCTTCTCATACCCTTGACCTAGTCAGATCCAGTTTCGCCCATTTCATAGATGAGGTAACTGAGACTCAGAAGTAACCTACCCACAGTGGACAGCTGAGTCAGAACCATGATTCAAACTCAGGACTTTGGCTCAAAATCCCACGCGCTCCCTTCTGCCTTTCCCCAGTGGGAGAACCTCCCCCCACCCCCGTTTTACAGGCCACCCTCCCGAAACCTCTTTTAGGCAGGACCTATCCAATTGGGTGGAGTAGGGACTTGGAGGCAGCAAGTTCCTCCTCCTTGTTCTGTGGCTTATCTTGAATGTGACCTAGCAGCCTCCTGGGACCGTTGTTTTGAAGGGTGGGACCAGGTGTGGCTTCTCCCTTCAAAGAACTTAGTGTCCATTTGGGAAGAGAAACTTGGAAACGAGTGCTAAAGTAAAAGGTGCATAAGTTGCCAACAAGGATAACTTCAGCAGGGGAGAAGGTGGAGGACTGGTAGCTAGGTGAGGACTTTGGGCTAGGGGCAGCCACTGGCTCCAGGGAGGGAGGTCTTGCTAAGGACTGTTCTAAGAACTGTGGGGTGATTAACTCTTCATCTCCACAGTAACCATAACTTGTTGGAGGTCATACATGGGTACAAAGCAAGTTCTGGGGTCATGCAGGGAGGGATGGGCCACACCACGCCTGGAGGTGGGGGAGATGGGGGGGCGCTAAAAGGAACAGAGGCAGAACTACTCATTAGGAGGCTGCTGAAGAAATTTCTGGATGTTGATGTTGGCAATGGCAGGGCCTGGGGCAGAGTGGGTGGTGAGGGGAGCTAGTATGGGAAACAGTGTGGGTATGAGTAGAAAGGAGCCCAGGGTGTCTATGTGGGGTGCCATTGGTTAAGGGAAGCTAGCTGGTGAGGCTGTGGGTTACAGAGGATGACAAGACCATGGCTTTGGACTCAGTATCCTAGTATTATTGAGTGACCCTGTTTGTTCTATAGGTCATGGAAATCTTTCCAGATTAGAGATGAAAAAGGGAAACCTTTTCTTTTTACTTTTTAAGCAGAGGAAGTCAAGATTCAAAGAAATTTAAGTGATTGCCCAAAGGCGCCTCGCTGGAGGCCTGTAGGACTGGGGCAGTTCTGCCCAGCTGCCCTCCTGGAGCTTGTCAACCCCTGCATTACTGAAAGCTAGCTGTCAGAGGTGCCCCAGCCATGGGGGCGAGATGTCCAGTGGTTAGAAACAAAAGCTCCAATGGGAGCTACCCTGTGCATCTTTATATACATGATCTCATTTAATGCTTGCAACTTAGTGGTGGGCAGAGTTTAAATGAAGCCCTGCTTAGGGGTGGGAGGAGAAAGAGATGAAATGAGGTCAGCTGTCTTTACTTTCTGATCCCGACGTGATGTCTAAGGGCCTAGAGATTAAAGTCCAGTTTGTGCCCAGGACAGGTGGAGCTGAGGAAGGGACAGGATGTGTCTCTTTTCCAAATAGCCTGGTGTCTGAGGTTAAAAGTTTCTGGGTCCTGTGGTCCCTTGACTTGTTCTTTGCATGTGGGCTCTACCAAGCTGCCTTCATAGGCACTGCTTTCCCACAGCTGTCATCAACTTCATTGTATTGAGAAAACCGAAGGCCAAAGAGGTTAAGGAATTGCCCAAGGGCAAACACCTTTAATGGTTTGTAGAGTAGACAGAGAGGTTTTGAAAGGTTGTTTCTTACCCATAGACCCTTTTTTCCATAATAAAATGCAATACAGACTCTTGTGCCCCTCCTCTCCAGCACTTTACAGGGATCTGTGGTAGTTGAAATTAGGAAGGCAGCCCAGAGCCAGCTGCTCACCTTACCCAGCCACCCCTGCTTCAGCACCCAGAAGCCCCTCCTGGAAGCGAGGGCTCATAGTTTGGGAGCTAGTATGTATTAGCTGACTGGATTCCACCTCCTGGACATTATACAATTGGCTGGGCAGCTATCATGAGCTTTGTTGTGATTTAGGTGAGTGATCTTGGGCAAGTCACCTGCCTGCAGCATAGTTTCCCTCTTTATGTACCCCACAGAGCTTCCTACTCTACCAACTTCCCAAGTTTAAGAATGAATAAAATAGGATCCTACTTAGAGGTGCTGAAAGCAAACCACTTTTTTTTTTCTTTTGAGAGAGTCTAACTTTGTCATCCTCGGTAGAGTGCCATGACATCATAGCTCTAGGAACCTCAGACTCTTGGGCCCAAGCGATTCTCTTGCTTCAGCCTCCCTAGTTGCTATGACTACAGGTGCCCATCATGGCACCTGGTTATTTTTTTATAGAGACAAGGTCTTGCACTAGCTCAGCCTGTTCTAAAACTCCTGAGCTCGGGCAATCTGCCCGCTTCGGCCTCCCAGAGTGCTATGATTACAGGCATCAGCCAACGTGCCCACTGCAAACCACATTCTTATTCCTGTTACCCAGGGGTTGAAATTAGCAGTAGCTTCTGCATCTGGGGCATGTTTGCAGACAGGCTTGCTGGGCTCTGGCCACAAAAGTCTCCCAGGAACAAGGCTTTGCTTTATGTCCTTCAGGGAGCAGTATGGCCCAGACTTGCCTCTGGAAGACTCCATTGACGCAGGGCTTGAGGACCACCCACGCCCCCTCCCCACCCCCCCTGACCCCCTCATCCTCATTTCTTTATTCACTGGTTTCTTAGCTGTGACCATCATGTGTGAGCTTTCTGCTTACCTCCCAAACAGCCAGGTGGCTGCTTCTATACACACTGTAAAGAAGATAATTTAATTTCTGCCTAGGCAGGAGACGTGGTTTAACGCAAAGGTGTCCAACCTGGTCCACAGGCCATATGCTGATTTTTGTGAGGCCTTTTTTTGCTTATCTGTGGTGGTGGGCCTTACAAAAAGTACACATCAAACATTCGTGTTTCTCTGCTGTGTGGCCTGCAGCAGAGAGAGGAAAAAAAGGCTGGACACTCCTGCAGGAGCTTCAGGTAGAAATGACAGTGGTTGTGAACTTGACCCCTTATTTTATCCCATAGCTCTTCCTTAAGAACCCACTGAATGCCCAGGTATTGGGGCCACATTGGTGGCTAAATATGGAGATCCCTCCCCTCCCAGAGAACACAGTGTCTGAGGGAGACAGACAGTAACATGTAACTGCAGGCTGTGGTCAGAGTGGTAACGGAAACAGGGTGCCTGATGCAGAAGATGAGGAGGGGACTTGCTTTGGGTTGGGGGGATAGAAAAGACCTTGCTACAGAGGGGACTTTAAGCTAAGATGTGAAGGATGGAGAAGATGAGTCATCCTGGAGGGGCACAGCTTGCTGTAGAAGAATTCAGGCCAAGGGAAGAAAGTTCTGGGCATGGGAAGAGGGCTGCTTGCTGTGCCTTAGCCTGGCCAGGGGGAGTTTGCTGGAGCTGAAGTTGAAGTTGGAGGGGGCTGTGGGAGGGATAGCACAGGCTTGAGGGCCATGTGAAGAGTTTTACTCTTTGAAGTGTTTCTTTGGCTTTCTGGGTCAGGGGGTGGGAGCGGTGCCCAGGTGGTGTCCCAGGACCAGGAGATAAGAGACACCTCACTGGACTCCTAGCCTGGTCAGGAGACTAGGGTCAGAGGGTGATGGAGGGGGCTCCTTCCTGTGCTGCACCAGAGGCTAAGGAGAGCCCTAACGACTTCTCCACACCTAGAAGCTGCCAGAACAGTTTGGTTGGCAAGCCGTGGGTGGGGTGCAGGCTGGGCAAGTCTGAAGGGCAAGATGCAAACAGCACTTATCACTTTAAGGACAAAGGGAAGTAACATGGAGTCCTGGACTGAAAGGGGGTGTGTAGGATCAGGTGGGTGGGGGGCAGGACAGACTACGTGTGTCCTGGAGAGGTATTAATATGGTAATGTCTTGGGTGCCTGGTACAACCTCCCAGCCCTGCCAGGCAGGATTCTTGTTTTACTGCAAAGAAACCTAGGCAGGCTGCATGTTGAGGGTGGCAGGAGCCAGGCAGACCAGGTTTTCTGAATTCAGAACCTGCCAGGATTTGCCTGTCCGTTTGGATTTCTTTCCCAGTATAAAGCTCATAAAAGGAAGAAAAGGCAGGGAACTCTTCGTGCCTGGTGAATCCTGGACTGTAAAGGCTTCTAGGTCTAGGATGGAGGACAGGGGACAGGTGGAATGGGAAAGGGTTTCCCAGAAACAGTCAAGCTGCACTGGGGAAGCCGTGAGTGCAGAGCAGGAACTGTGGCTGTGGGGAGCTAGAAATCCTGTTCAGGGTCTTCCCTGGAGGGGCTGGAGCACCCTCACTGACAAGGTGCTTCCTGTGGTGTCTTCTAGGCCCAGAGGCTGTTGGGCCAAAGAAGGCCCCGCCGGTCCTTCTTTGAGTCCTTCATTCGGACCCTCATCATCACGTGTGCTGCCCTGGCTGTGGTCCTCTCCTCCGTCTCCATCTGTGATGGGCACTGGCTCCTGGCTGGGGACCGCCTCTTCGGGCTGTGGCACTACTGCACCACCGCCAACCAGAGTGAGCCGCGCTGCCTCAGAGACCTGGGACAGGCCCATGTGCCCGGGCTGGCCGTGGGCATGGGCCTGGCCCGCAGCGTGGGTGCCTTGGCCGTGGTGGCTGCCATTTTTGGCCTGGAGCTCCTCATAGTGTCCCAGGTGTATGAGGACATCCACTCACGGCGCAGGTGGGCCATGGGCTCCATCCTTCTCCTGGTCTCTTTCGTCCTCTCCTGCGGGGGGCTCCTGAGTTTTGTGATCCTCCTCAGGAACCAGGTCACGCTCATCGGCTTCACCCTGATGTTCTGGTGCGAGTTCACTGCCTCCTTTCTCTTCTTCCTGAACGCCATCAGTGGCCTTCACATCAACAGCATCACCCACCCCTGGGAGCAACCAAGGAAATTTTAGGGCCTCTCAGAGACATCAGGTTCTATAAGAAAGTGTGGTCAGGATGGGACTTTTCCAACATGTGGCCTCTGGTGGGGTTGGGTGGAACAAGGACCTTGAAGCCGCTGCCTCTTAGCCAGTAACCTTTGGGTGGTTAGCGAGAAATGGCCCAGAGGCCCCTGCAGCTGGTCTGCAGGCTGGAGGCCAGGAGGGTGCCTTACTGCCACCAGCTGTACAGGCTTAGCCAAGTTATTAGGATTTTGATTATAGAAGAAGAAAAACATTTTAAAAGTTCTTGAGTTTTCTTCCTGGACTGGGTAAATCTGGAAACAGCAGTTCACACCTATCTTACTGATGCTGGAATATGAACTATGGAATCCCTGGAGCTCCCAGGCTTCCTCAGACCCCAGCCCTGAACTACAGCTAAGGGTCCAGTCACTGCCTAGGACTTTCTTCCACCAACTCAAAGGTCCTTCACGTGTATGTCCTGGCTTTAGCTTTGCCCGTGTTCAGAAGGCAGAGTTCAAGATGCCCTCAGAATGTCTTGCACATAATAGTTTTCAAATCATTTGACTTGGTTTGACCCCTACCTTTTGTGGGAACCTCACAAACCCTGGATAACACTAACTTGTAGCAGCTGGCTGTCCTATCTGGGGACTGTGCCTGTTAGAATCCTGTGGTAAGGTGGGTTTCATTTCTCCTTGGTGAAGGAGCTCTTCAGCAAGCCCTCCCAGGAACCCACTTGATTTCAAAATACACAGTCCTCCCCAAGGCCAGTGTGTGTGCATGTTTATCTTTTGTAAGGGTCACATAGCAGCCTTAGGATACCATTCCTTATCCTAGAACACATTTCAAAGAGCACAACCTGGATTTGATAGACTTCACAGGAGGTGAAGGGAACAGCCAGAACTTGGGTAATGATTAACAACTGTCCTGGGGATGAGTGGAGGTGAAGGGGGCCAGGAACCAGTGGAGATTTCCATCCTTACCAGCAGCTCTGCATTTTTATTAATCGCCTGGCTCTCTTTCCAGCCCCTTCTCTGCCCAGAAGTAAATGAGTCTTTTTTTTTTTTTTTTTTTTTAGAGACAGAGTTGCATTCTGTTGCCCTCTGTAGAGTGCGGTGGCATCATGGCTCACAGCAACCTCCAGCTCTTGGGCTTAGGCGATTCTCTTGCCTCAGCCTCCCAAGTAGTTGGGACCACAAGTGCCCACCACAGCTCCCGGCTTCTTGCCTTCAGTCCATTTTGTTCTACAGTTACCCCTTCCACTCCCCAACTGGGTAAATTCTGGCCTTTCCTGATTCATTCTAGCTTCTATGGATTGCATGGGTTTTTGGTCTTTGCCTTGACCTTATCACTGCAAGTCCCCTTCCTGTGTTGGGCTGATTGCCTATAGCTATCTCTCGTGCTTTGTAAACAGTCTCATTCCCAGGTGCACAGAGTCATGAGGTGTTGTGGTATAGTATGTAAGGTATGGGATCTAAGGCTCCATGGGGTCCTGAGGTAACCCCAGAAAGGTTTCTGTGGACTGCTTGGCTCTGTAGCAGAGCTCATTAACCCACAGGCTACACCTTAGCCTGGGAAATGAGAACCCGGAGCAGCCTGTAATGTGTGAAGCGAGGGCGTGAAGGAGTCGGGGTGGGAGCCAGGTTGAAAAGAGACGCACTTGTCCAGGGTCACCTGAAGCAAGGCCCACCCACAAGCAAGATGCTTTTTCCTTAGCACTGAGGGGGGGGAGGGGAATTATCTCTACTTCCCAGAATGCTATCCCCTATGCACTAGTAGGGTTCAAATATTTAGTCCTCTGTCATCCTTACTTGAGGACAGGGAGTCCAAATACTCCAAGGAATCAAGAGCCAAAGTGCAGGGTGAGACTCGAGTCCCTAAGAGCTTGGTGGGGAAGGAGAACAGACACAGCCTTGGAGCGTGGGTATTTGAAGTCAAAGGTCCTAGACTGAACTCCACCTCCTTGCAGAGTAGCTTGGGTGAGTATGGGTCTTGATGGACCTGCTTCTCATCTGTAAAACAGGATCTTGTCCCATTTTCTGCTGCATTTGCCTCCCAGGCTGAGGACAACTATGAAAGGGCAGGAAGAACAAGGTGTACTTCACACCATGTCAGGGACACTAAAAGGGGCTGGGGGGCTTTGGGCTGCCCTGACCTCTATTGTGACTTTATCAGATTAATTCAGCTCATGTGAGAGCAAACTATACAGGTGAGTTGCAGTGAGGGACAAGATTTGCCAACAGTCTTGATTTCTCACTTTGCCTGGGCTTTTAAAGCTTGGTTCTGAAAATCCAGAACTGGGGGACCAGGGAGGACCCCTCCTCCTACAGGGCATATTCCTTTACCTGCACCAAGGTAGAAGGACCAACAGACTGGATCTCATCCCAAGACTCATTTATTTCTCTACTTCCTTCAGGGATGCCTGAGTTGCTCTTCCCAGAGTAACAGACCAAATCCCAGGGCCCTAAATCCCTTCAGTTCTAAGGGATCCAAGTCCTGGGGGAGGGCGACACCCACACAGGAGTGTCTGCTGGGAAGATGGGCCATCCCAGAGCAGTGTCCAGCTCTCAGGTCTCATCTCAGCCTCTGTCTACGGGCGGTCCTGTTCCAGCCTCTCAAATGATGCTGGTCCTGCAAGTGCTCCAGCTCTGCTCAGAGGGGCTGGCCTTGGTGCCATTGCTGAAGAAACTGAGGACCACAGGGCGCAGCGGGAATTGACGGAGGTGCCATTGCTGCCACTTCTTCTGGACCTCCAGCTGTACCTGCCCCAGAGATCAGCTATCAGCCCAGGAGAGGACAGTCTGATGTCCAGAACCCCACACACTCCCCTGGGGCCTCCACACAGGTGCTACCCCCACCCCCCCTTGTGGGCCTGCTGTCCCATCACCTGCAGGCCACTCCGACTGTCCATTTCTAGCCCCTATATCAAGTAGGTATTGAGGGCCCTTTCTATCCCCAGGCACTTATGCCCATAACCTCATTACATTGTGTCCCGACAAAATGACTTGTGGTTTGTTCCCCAAACTCCAGAACTCACACATCCAAATCTATATATACCTGGGACAACCGGATACTCCTGTGAAGGTGCCCAAGATCAGAGCTCATCTGGGATCCAGGGAATTTCTCTTTGGAAATTCATTCACAATCCCCAAATGGAGCAGCCCAAATTTGATACTTGGTTTTTTGAAAACGTCAGAGGTCGTTCCCATTCAAGTGTGGCAAACCAGGTCAACAATCACAGAAAGGCTTTACTTGTATTTCAATACTGTATTTAACGTTGCCCACGTAGCTGCTTCTGTGTGCCCTGAGCCTCTCAGGCCAGAGTCCCCCGAGGTGAGTGTGGTGCTCCTGGGGAGTCAACACTCATGTGGCAGTCTCGGAGGACTGACTGGGCTGCAGGAGTTTCTTCCAGTTGCCTGTTTCACGTGTGGCGAGACTGAAGCCCAGAGAAGGGCAGTGACTGATCACACGTCAAGCCTGGGCTCTGGTTGGGTTCTGTGTTGCTGAACTGACATACCCATGGCTAAGAATCACCTGGAGTGCTTGTTAAAAAACATTTCCTCAGACCCCAGCTCAGAACTACAGAATCAATTTTTACTGAATCAGAAGCTAGGAGTAGGGCCCAGCAATTCTTTTTTTTTCTCTTCTAATTCAGATTCTCAGCCTGTCACCAAACGTAGAGTACCATGGCTTCATAGCCTACAGCTACTTCACACTCTTGAGCTCAAGTGAGCTGCTTGCCTCAGCCTCCAAAGTAGCTGGGACTACAGGCACCTGCCACCATACCCATCTAGTTTTTCTATTTTTAGTAGAGATAGGGGCTCTTGCTCAGACTGGTCTCAAACTCGTGAGCTCTGGCAATCCACCAGCCTCGGCTTCCCAGAATGCTAGGTTTATAAGCACGAGCCAGAGCCACCGTGCTCAGCCCCCAGCAGTTATTTTAACAAGCCTTCCAGGTGGTTTTGCTGTTACTGTAAGTGAGCTCAGACTCCTAGAAGAATGGCCAAACCCCTGCTGTGAGGCCCAGGCCACTCCCTGCTCTTTCCACCCTCTCCCACCACCCTTCCCAGGTAGCTCCTAAAACAGCAGCCAGTGACGAGGAGCTCCCCAGGGCATCCCAGCAGCCCAAGATCACTCACCTCCCTGTTGAGGAAGCAGTAAAGGACAGCTACGACCAGTCCCTGCCAGGGAAGCAGAGGCAGCAGGGTCAGTGTAGGTGCTGGCCAACCTCCTCCCCAAGTCCTTAACCCCTAGCTCCAAGCTC
>CAUYRH010121251.1:0-12134 GCA_963574655.1 Perodicticus potto | reverse complement strand
CACAAGAATACAGGGAAAAGGGAAAGGGAGGGGAGGGGAGGGGGGAGGATGAGTGGAGGGAGGGCAATTGGTGGGATCACACCTACGGTGCATCTTAGTAGGGTACTGGTGAAACTTATTAAATGTAGAGTATCAATGTCTTTATATAGTGATTAAGAAAACGCTATGAGGGCTGTCTCTCACAGTACGATCAAAATGTTTCTGATTGTATATGAAGCATATTCTGCCCTATGATTGCACCAATGTACACAATTATGATTTAATAAAATTATTAAAAAAAAAAAAAAGAGGTAAGCAGGTATCAGGCCATGCAAGGGCAAGACCTTGTAGGCCATGTTAGAATTTTTCTTTTATCTCAGGATTTGAAAGTATTACTTGCCTTACGGAGAATGGCTAGGGAAGTAGTCAGTCGAGTCAGCTACAAAAGGGTATTGTATTCATTTTAGAGAAAGGATGGTAGGTGAAGAGAAGTGATGAATTCAGTTTTTACGAGGTGAAACTAAAGTGACCTGACAGATTGTATCACAGAGAGAGGGAAGAAGTCAAATATGACGTGGTTTCTTGCTGGTGCACTGGTGGTGCTGTTCACTAAGGAGGAAACAGTAGACGGGAATCAGGTTTGGAGAGAGGCTCATGAGTTCTGTTTTGGACATTTTGAGGTGCTTTCTGAGCTAACCAGGCAAAGGCAATTAGGTATATAAATTTGGAGACTCAGAGAAATAGCTAGGCTGGAAATAATAATATATGAGTTTTCTTATAAATAAATTATAATTAAAGCCAGCAGGAATAGGTGAGCATAAGAAGCAGAGGGCTTTGGATGGAACCTAGAGAAACACCAACATCTAATGCCTAGATAAAGAAGCATGAGCCTGCAAAGGAGAAGCAGGCAGAATAATGGGAGGAAAAGCAAGCATGATGTCAGGAAAGTTAAGGAAGTAATGTATAAATAGTGTTCCATGGTGCATAATACTGCTACAAGGCCAAGTAAAGTAATGAAAGAAACATGTCCTTTGGCCTTAGTGACCTGGAATTCACAGGTATGAAGAGTTGTTTTGGTGGTGTGCTAGATCCACCAGCCAGTATGGATTGAAAAGTGAGTGGGAGAGAAATGTGTAGGGACAGTGTAAATGACAGCTGTTCTGGGAAATTTGAGAAAGGAGATAGATTTTTGTTTATTGTTTCTATTTTTAAAAGTCAAGTGGGGGGCGGCACCTGTGGCTCAGTGGGTAAGGCGCTGGCCCCATATACCAAGGGTGGTGGGTTCAAACCTGGCCCCGGCCAAACTGCAACAAGAAAATGGCCGGGCATTGTGGCGGGCACCTGTAGTCCCAGTTACTCGGGAGGCTGAGGCGGGAGAATCCCCTAAGCCCAAGGAGTTGGAGGTTGCTGTGAGCTGTGACACCACAGCACTCGGCTGAGAGTTAATAGGTGAGACTCTGTCTCAAAAAAAAAAAAAAGTGGAAAGGATGTAGTTGAGAAGGAGAGGTTATAGTACAAGGTTTATGAGAAAGCAGGGTAGGGTGAGATCTTAAGCACATGTGACAGTATTAGTTAAGAAGAAAGACAGCTCCTCTGTTGTAACAGGAAGGAAAAGTAGGATGGTTGCATTTTTTCCTGTTCTTTATAAAGTAGAAGGTAAAGCCATCTGCTAAGAATGAGGGGAAAGAAGGAGAGAAGAATTGAAGGTTTGAAATGGTCTTTTTGGAAAACAGAAGAGTGAATTTCTCAGAAATGCTGTATGTTGCTATGCAGTTCGAGAGCTCATTGGTGATTGGTAATCATAAATTTGGAGTGGAATCCAACATATGCCTCTTTATATCACTCTTCTCTCAGCAGAATAGGCCTTCGCTGCATGAGTATAGGCATGAGAAAATGGGCATTTTAGTCGATTCAGAGTTGGGATTTTTGTCAGATGGGAGTGATAAAATTTACCGACAAGGAATTTGGGGTATGGCATGAATGTTACGAATAAAGGATCATAGAATTTAAGATGGATTAGTTTTGTCACATTTGCCATCAATTACAAACTTTGATTAATCAGAAATTTTATTGGTGAGGCTAACAGTTACTTACATAATGTTCGTATTTCAAATGTTAGTTATGTGCTTTGTATGCAAAGTTATTTAAATTGGGTGTGAGGGCGCAAGGCAGCTGTAATCCCAGCACTCTGGGAGCCCAAGGCAGGTGGATTGCCTGAGCTCATGGGTTCGAACCAGCCCGAGCCAGAGCGAGATCCTGTCTCTAAAAACAGCCAGGCATTGTGGCGCACACCTGTAATCCCAGCTACTCGGGAGTCTGAGGCAAGAAGATTGCTTGAGCCCGAGTGTGAGGTTGCTGTGAGCTGTGATGCTACAGCACTCTACCAAGGGCAACAAAATGAAACTCTGTCTCAAAAAACAAAAATTGTTTTTAAATAGATAAATAAATTGGGTGTGAAACTGTAAAATGAGATTAGCTTTATTAGTACCAAGATATTTCATTAATTCATCATTACTGTGTTTTCAGTAACATGATTTTTTTCATCTTTGCATTTCTTTGTGGTCAGGTTTAAGTTGTGATTCTTTGGTTTATTATCTTTTTACTTGTATTAACTACAAATATTCCATTTTTGGGGAGAGGATTCAAAGAATAGATAGTAATTAAACTGTCTGATAAGTCTTATGTGTGACTTCATATACATTGATTCAGGTGATAGCTTGGGCTAACTGAAAGTCTAAATAGCTCATATCATGATTTATATTTTCAACAGTGGTAGGATGAGTAATTCAAACCAGTCTGTCTATCAAAAGGCAACTAGAAAAAGGTAGATGGAATATAAATATAAAAACCATATTAAAGTATCAAAAAGCTAGTAAGATTATGAATTAATGTTAATTCTTAATATTTACACCAAAGATGATAGGAACCTAAGGAAGTGGACCAACCTTTCGGGCCATTTTTGCCTGGGGATGATTATCAATCTGAAAAAGGTGGCTGAGATACTGGGATGAGCTTTTGGTGTCCTGCTAGGATTTTCGGGAATAGTTAGGGCTGAAGGTCTGCCAAAAGTGGAGACATTAATGAATAACATTCCCACCATTACATTTGAGTTGAGATTTCAAAGAAAATAAGAGTAAATCAGAGGTAAACCATCCTTGCCTACACGGAGGCCTGACTTTGATTCATTTGAATTGCCTAGTTTGCCACTATTCCCACCCCATGTACCTAGCAAAAGTAATAAAAATCTTATGGCTCAGCGCCTGTGGCTCAACGGACTAAGGCGCCAGCCACGTACACCTGAGCTGGCGGGTTCGAATCCAGCCCAGGCCCACCAAACAATGACAGCTGCAACCAAAAAATGGCTGGGCGTTGTGGCGTTCGCCAGTAGTCCCAGCTACTTGGGAGGCAGAGGCAGGAGACTTGCTTGAGCCAGGGAATCGGAGGTTGCTGTGAGCTGTGATGCCATAGCACTCTATCCAGGGTGACAGCTTGAGGCTCTGTCTCAAAAAATAAAAATAAAAAATAAATAAAAATCTTCTTTGGAAAATAGTAACATTATTTCCAGGTCTCAAATGATTTTTACAAGCAATTTTTCTAACAAAATATTTAGCACACAAAGATGTTCTGCATAGATATAAATGAGTTGCCAAAAATGGGAACAGTAGAATTTGGGGGTTGTTTGATTTTTTTGGTTTTTTTTTTTTTTTAAGAGACAGAATCTCACTCTGTTGCCCTGGATAGAGTGCAGTGCTTTCATAGCTCACAGCAACCTCAAATTCTTGGGCTGCAGCCATCCTCCTGCCTCAGCCTCCCAAATACCTGGGACTAAGACACCTACCACAATGCCTGGCTAGTTTCTATATTTTTAGTAGAGATGGAGTCTCACTTTTGCTCAGGCTGGTCTCAAACTCCTGAGCTTAGGCTATCCATCTGCGCTGGCCTCCCAGAATACTATGATTACAAGGCATGAGTCACCACACCCAGCCTGGAACAGCAGAACTTACATGACAAAAACAGACTTCAAGAACTACAAATATTGGAATTATTGACAGAGCCAATAAAATAGGATTACTAGTTTAAGTTTATAAAGGCTAAGCTCAGAAATTTTTGATAGGGAATTATAAAATGTGACAAAGTTTTAATTAAAAACTAATATAAATGCTAGAACTAAAAATTCAATAAAGAAATTAAATCTCAGTGGAAAATTTGACAGTTTAGGGTCAGGCGTGATGGCTCAAGCCTATAATCCTAGCACTCTGGGAGGCCAAGGTGGGAGCATAGCTTGAGTTTAGGAGTTTGAGACCAGCCTGAGCAAGAGTGAGACCCTGACTGTACAAAAAATAGAAAACTTGGCTGGGTGTAGTGGGTTTCCATAGTCCTAGCTACCCAGGAAGCTAAGGCAAGAGCATCACTTGAGCCCAGGAGTATGAGGTTGCAGTGAGCTGTGGTGATTCCACTGCACTCTAGCCAGGATGACAGAGTGAGACTCTGTCTTAAAACAACAATGAACGAAACTTGACAGATTAGATGCAGCTGAGAAACTGAAAGATAAAAGTGAGAAGAAACTTTCTAAGTATAGAAGTATAGAGTCTGTGAAGTATATGAAATATAGAGAAACAAATAATGAGAAATATATACATAATATACATATTTTTTAAAAAGACCTGCAGAGTAAAAGTCTTTAAAATTGTGGCAAAATGTGCATAACATAAAATTTACCATCTTAACTATGCTAAGGGTATAGTTGTTAAGTATATTCACATTGTTGTATACCTAGTCTTCAGAATTCTTTTCATATTAGAAAACTGAAACACAACTCTCCAAGTCCCCTTCCTCTAGCCCCTGGCACCTACCTTTCTAGTTTCTGTCTCCATGAGTTTGACTGCTCTAGTTACCTCATGTAGTGGAATCATGTAGTCTTTGTCTTTTTGTGTTGGAAGGTCCAGTCTTTTAATTTGATTCCTAATAGGAAAGAAAGAAAAAATATCAAAGGCAAAATTTGAAGAACTATACTTGAGGTTTTTCAGAATTATTGAAAGATACTAGTTTATAGATTCAAGAATTCCAATGACAAAGCCAAGTGTTATGGCTCATGCTTGTAATCCCAGCTACTCAGGAGGGTGAGGCAGGAGGATCACTTGAAGGCAGGAATTAAAGACAAGGCTGGACAACATAGCGTGACCCTGGATCTAAAAACCTTTTTAAAAACTAGCCAGGCACTAGGCACAATAGCGTATGCCTTGTAGTCTCAGATACTTTGGAGGCTGATGTAGAAGGAAACCTTAAGCCCAGGAGTTTAAGACCACAGTGAGCTATGATCATACCACTGTACTCAACTTGGATGACAGAGCAAGACCCTGTCTCAAAAAAAAAAAAAAAAAGAAAGAAAGAAAGAAAGAAAGAAAAGAAAAAAGGCTGGGTGAAGTGGCTCACGCCGGTAATCCTAGCACTTGGGGAGGCTAAGGTGGGTGAATAACCTGAGCTCAGGAGTTCAAGAGCAGCCTGAGCAAGAGCAAGACCTTGTCTCTACTAAAAATAGAAAAATTAATCTGGCATCGTGGTGGGCATCTGTAGTCCCAGCTCTCAGAAGGCTGAGGCGGGAGGATTGCTTGAGCCCAGGAATTTGAGGTTACCGTGAGCTAGGCGGATGCCATGGCACTTTATCCTGGGGCAACAAAGTAAGACCCTATCTCACAAAAAAAGAAAAAGAAAGATTCCCAGTAAGAGATAGGAAATTCATACCTTCACATATAATACTGAATATGTGGAAAACAAAACACAAAAGACATTTTACAAAGTAACCACAGGAAAAAGTAGAGAATCCCTTTAAAGCATTACTAATTAGACAGAGTTGACATCTCAGTAGTAGCAGTGGAAGCCAGAGTATAGTCTTCAGGGTCTTCAGTGTGCCAAAAGATAGAATTAATCTAGCAATCTATCCCTTCCTTAAATAATCTGCAAAAAGGGAGACAAAATAAAGGTAATTTTAAGCAATATGATTTGAAGAAAATAAAACAAATTTGAAAGAATTTGCAATCATCAAATTGCTTTAAAGAAAATACTATATTTTTGAGATACAAGAAAGAACAAACATCAAGAAAATTAATATATTGATAAATCTAAATGAACATTGAATTTAAAATAATGATGGTGATGCTTTGTGGATATATGTGTGTGTTAAGTATATAATTATGTATCAATTGTATTAGTAATATAGAAAAGTTTAAAATAACTGATATATACTATAAATCTTAAAGTATAACTTCAAAACCTGTAACAATAACCTATAAGTTGCCAGAGTAAGCCAGGCACTGTGTTGTGCTCCTTTAGTTCCAGCTACTCAAAAAACTAAGGCGTGAGGCTAAGGCTGAGCCCAGGAGTTTGAGTCCAGCCTAAGCAACACAGTGAGACCTGTCTCTAAAAACGTAATGAACTGGAATGAAATGTCTTGAATTATCTGAAAGGAATGATATTAACATTTGATAAGTTAGAGAGAGGATATTTAACTTTTAATAAGTGAAGGATACATTCTATAAGTTGTAGAGTAACAACTAAAAATATAGAGAAATGTAAGTGAAGAGAGGCAATGGAATGCTAAAAAAATTCAAGGGAAGAAGAGGAAGACTATTGAACAATGCATAATCAGATAATTTACAGGGTGGCCATAAAGTTCATTGTAACTATTTGAATTGCACACAAACTTTATGGTCACACTATATTTAAGCCCAAGTATATCAGTAATTATATTAAATACAAACAGTTTAAATGTTTTATTTCATTTTGTTTATTTTTTTGAGGCACCCTGGGTACAGTGGCATGTCATCATAGCTCATAGCAACCTCAAATTCTTGGGCTCAAATGATCCTCTTGCCTCAGCCTCCGGAGTAACTGGGACTACAGGCACCCACCATGATGCTCCGCTTGTTTTTCTATTTTTGGTAGAAGTGGGGTCTTGCTTTTCCTCAGACTGCTGAGCTCACCCACCTCAGTCTCCCAGAGTTCTGGGATCACAGGAGTGAGCCACCGTGTCAATGCCCAGTTTAAATGTTTTAGTAAAAAGACAATGTCGAGTGTGGTGATGGAAGGGAAGCAAAACCCAGTTGCATGCTCTAAGAGATATATCTAAAACATAAGGATGTGGAAAGATATTAAGTAAAAGGAAAGAAAAAGGTAGATCATGCAGCCACTGATCAAAGAGGAAGAAGGTATAGCTTTGCCGAGTTATCAGACTTAATAGATTCCAAGGCAACAACAGTACCAGAGATAAAACGAGGGTCATTTCATAACCACAGAAGGTTAATTTATCAAAATATACAAGAATTCTAAATTTGTATATTCCTAATAACAGCTTAAAATATATGGAGATCTACAAAAAGTAGGAAAAATCCACAATATTAGTTGGATATTTTAATATGCCTGTTATTAATTGATAGGCCAAGGTGACAAAAACAACTGTTGGTAGCCTGGTGTTATAGCAGGCACCTGTAGTCCCAGCCACGTGGGAGGCTGAGGCAAGAGAATCTCTTAAGCCCAAGAGTTGGAGGTTGCTGTGAGCTGTGACTTCCGGCACTCTATTGAGGGTGATGCAACATAGTGAGACTCTGTCTCAAAAAACAAACAAACAATTGTTGGGGTTCGCCAGCAGACCCAGACCTGGGTTGGGAGTTGACAGGGGAAATGATCTACACAAGCTTAAGACATAGAGTCTGAAACCGTACATTATCTCACCAGAGTGGCAGATTGGGACAGTGCAGCTGTCCTCTGGCCTTTCCAGAGGGCTTTTAGTGATTTTTAGCACAAAGGGTATATGCAAAATGCAAAGATGCCAAAAGATAGGGTTAAAAGAATTCCAAGTTCTCAGGAAGATATAGGGGACAGGCTGGGTTAATGGGAACTTAGGATAGGGGGTTGTTAACAAACTGCCCATAGCATTTAGAAAGAAGGAGGGGAAAACTGGTTTCATTCCTGCAGGGCAATCAAGCCAGGTTCTCTAACCTAAGTATAGATCAGGAGTTCAAAGGATTTAACTTTGCTAAGGTACTCAGCCCCTTCCACCTGTTGACTCTCTGTGCACAGGGATAGTAGCAGTGACTTCTGTCAGGGCCCCTCCATACGCCTTTCATCTTGGGTGGTCTGGATGAGCTCCCAGGGATGTGGCAGAGCACCCCACTGAGAGAGCAACCTGTCTATCTCCCACAAACAGTAAGCATGGAGAAGATTGAACAAGTTGTATGTGTGCATCATTTTCAAGCACAAACAGAACATTTACAAAATATAATCACTTGCTAGACTTAAAGCAAGTCTCAATAACTTTCAAAAGATTGAGATCATATTGAGTATATTTTGTGACTAGAATGCATTTATGCTGGAAATCCATAATAAGCAAAATAACTAGAAAATACCCATATGTTTGGAAATTAAATATGTTATTTAAAATCAGTGGATCAGAGAAGGAACCACAAGGGAAATTCAAAAATAGTTTTTGTTTTTTTTTTATCTTTTTTTTCTTTTTTTTGAGACAGGCCTCAAGCTGTCACCCTGGATAGAGTGCTGTGGCATCTCAGAGCACAGCAACCTCCAACTCCTGGGCTCAAGCGAGTCTCCTGCCTCTGCCTCCCAAGTAACTGGGACTACAGGCGCCCGCCACAATGCCCGGCTATTTTTTGGTTGCAGCCGTCATTGTTGTTTGACGGGCCCAGGCTGGATTCGAACCCGCCAGCTCAAGTGTACATGGCTGGTGCCTTAGCCCGTTGAGCCACAGGCGCCGAGCCTCAAAAATAGTTTTTAAGAAGCCACATATCAAAAAACATGGGGACATGGCTGGGCACAGTGGCTCATGCCTGTAATCGTAGCACTATGGGTGGCCAAGGCAGGAGGATCACTTGAGCTCGGAAGTGTGAGACTAGCCTGAACAAGAGCGAGACCCCATCTCTACCCCCAAAATGAAAAAAATTAGTGGAGCATATTTGCACACACCTGTAGTCCCAGCTGTGTGGGAGGCCAAGGCAGGAGGATCACTTGGGCCAATGTGTTTGAGATTATAGTGACTGGTGATGAGGCCACTGCACTTTAGCCAAGGCAACAGACTGAGACTGTGCCTAAAATTTGCTGTCTGTACCAGCAAATACTACCAATTATTTAAAAAATAAATATTGTGAAACTTAGACAAACTCTTCTAGAGAATGAAAAACTATATTTCTTAAGTCATTTATGAAACTACTTTGATATGAAAATGTGACATGAGAAATACAGGAAGGAAAGTAAAAGCCATTTCACTCATGAACATGGATGCAATTCAAAATAAAATATTAACCATCTAAATCTAGTAATATATAAAAAAGATACTTATCTTAGTCCAGTGGGATTCATTTCGAAGATACAAAGTTGATCTAACATTAAACAGTGTACTTTGTTATATTAACAGATTAAAGGGGAAAAATCTTTTCCATTGATCCAGAAAAAGCGTTTTTTTAAATTTCAGTTTTATTCAGGGTTGAAAATGAAAGCAACAGGAAAAACTCTCACCGAAGTTAGAAATAAAAGGGAAATGCTATAATCCAGTAAAAGAGAGCTAATTCAAAACTTACAATAAATACCACACTTAATCATGAAACACAGAAAGCTTTTTCTTTGTGATTAGGAACACTTTTATTCGAATTGAACTGGAGATACTGGTCCTAGATTAATGCAAGAAAAAGAAATTAAAGATACAAAGATTAAAAAGGAAGAACAAAACTGTCATAATCTGCAGGTAATATTGTACACATAGAAAACTCCAAAGACTCTAAGATAAACTATCAGAATTAATAAGAATTTAGGAAGGTTGACCTATTAAAAATAATTTACAAAAATCAATGGTATTTCTACAGACTAACAAGAAATGAAAGAAAGAAATGTTAAATGAAATTTGTAAAAGGAAACATTTTATAAGAGCCTCAAAAATACCAAGGACTTAATGAATCTAACAAAATATGTACAGGAATTCTGCACAGAAAATATAAAAGATTATTGAGAGAAAATAAAGAAAACTACTGGGTATTTGTACCATGTTTATGGATTTAAAGACTCAACTTTAGAAAAATATAAATGACCCCCGAACTGACCTATATAGATCAATGCAATCTCAATAAACACCCTATCAGATTTTTACTGGGAACTGTGCTAAGCCAATTCTAAAATTTATATAGAGGGCTTGGTGCCCGTGCTCAGTGGTTAAGGCACCGGCCACATACACCAGACTGGTGGGTTTGATCCCTGCCGGGGCCTGCTAAAAACAACAGTGACAACTACAACAAAAAAATAGCTGTGTGTTGTGGTGGGCACCTGTATTCCCAGCTACTTGGGAGGCTAAGGCAAGAGAATTGCTTAAGCCCAAGAGTTTGAGGCTGCTGTGGGCTGTGACACCGTAGCACTCTACCAAGGGTGAAATAGTGAGACTCTGTCTCAAAAAAGTAAATAAATAGCCAGTCACAGTGGCTTGCGCCTGTTGTCCCAGCTACTGTGGAGGCTGAGACAGAAGGATTGCTTGAGTCCAGGAGCTCTGGGCTGTAGTGTGTTATGCCGATCGGGTGTCCACACTAAGTTCAGCACCAATATGGTGACATCCCGGGAGCGAGGGCCCACCAGTTGCCTAAAGAGGGGTGAATCGGCCCACGTTGGAAATGGAGCAGCTCAAAAACTCTCATGCTAATCAGTAGTGGGATTGCGCCTGTGAATAGCCACAGCTTGGGCAACATAGTGAGACCCCATCTCTTAAAAAACAAAAAAAGAAAAGAAAAGAAATAAAATTTATATAGAAACTCAGAGGACTAAGAATAGCCAAGATATTCTCAAAGAAGACAAAGTTTGAAGGACTTACGCTGCCAGATATCAGGATTTATTCTAAAGCTATAATACTTAAAATAGTGCAATAATTTCATAGAGTAGACAAATGGACCAACAGAAGGAGAATGGAATACTAAAAGTGACCTAGATACTCGACTGTGACAGAGGTGGCTTTCCAGAGCAGTGAGCAAAGGATGGGCTTTCCAATAAGAGGTACTGGGACATTGGGGTATGATATGGGGAAAAACTAAATTGCACTCTATCTCAAACTATTTACCAAAAAAAGGCCTATATGTGAAAGGAAAACTAACGAAGCTATTAAAAGATAATACGACAGGGCGGCCCCTGTGACTCATTGAGTAGGGCACTGGCCCCATATATCGAAGGTGGCAGGTTCAAACCCGGCCTCCGCCAAACTGCAAAACAGAAAAATAGCCGGGTGTTGTGGCGGGCGCCTGTAGTAGCCTATAGTCCTGGCTACTCAGGAGGCTGAGGCAAGAGACTCGCCTAAGCCCAGGAGTTGGAGGTTGCTGTGAGCTGTGTGATGCCACAGCACTCTACTGAGGACAATAAAGTGAGACTCTGTCTCTACAAAAAAAAAAATAGGGAGTCTTTCCCCCACTGAAAAGATAATACCACAGAAGAAGAAGGTGATAAATTCAAGTACGGCAACCGATTAAGTAAATTGAAACTGAAGAGACAGACTTACAGGTATGATGGGATATTAGCAAAATGTATATCCATAAGAGATTCATATTATCAATATATATTTTTAAAATCTACAAATCAATATGAAAAAGATAGGGGAGGCACCTGTGGCTCAAGGAGTAGGGCGCTGGCCCCAATGCCAAGGGTGGGGGGTTCGAGCCCAGCCCCGGCCAAAAACTGCAACAACAACAACAACAAAAAAAAAAAAAACTAAAGAAAAAGATAATAAGCACTTCACGTAAGAAAACATTTGTGTGTCCTATAAAGGTAAAAAGGACAACTTCATTTGTAATTTGGGAAATTGTAATACAAATTAAAAACACAAAGGGAGGCCGAGGTGGGTGGATAGCTTGAGCTCACAAGTTTGAGAGCGGCCTGAGCAAAAAAGCAAGACCTCAACTCTACTAAAAACAGAAAACGGCTCGGTGCCTGTGGCTCAACGGGCTAAGGCGCCAGCCACGTACACCTGAGCTGGCAGGTTTGAATCCAGCCCGGGCCCGCCAAACAATAATGACGGCTGCAACCAAAAAATGGCCGGGCGTTGTGGCGGGCGCCTGTAGTCCCAGCTACTTGGGAGGCAGAGGCAGGAGACTCGCTTGAGCCCAGGAATTGGAGGTTGCTGT
>CAUYRH010121250.1:0-12440 GCA_963574655.1 Perodicticus potto | reverse complement strand
ATTCTGTGTTATTGGCACCACTTCCACTAACTTGATCTTTACCGAGTTGGTCCAGTTTCTCTTTTTCCATTAATTGCTTTTGAACAGGGGTTGGTCCTAAAACAAACTTGACTCCTTCAGGTTCAAGAAGGACCTGAGGGTCCCTGTCTTCCACACTACTTGGCTCTTCTTTTGGTGTGTTGCTCTCAGCATTTGAAACCCTCGCCTCCAACGGGACATGCACACTGGTGCGGTTTTTCCGATCTTCTTGCACACCTGTAGTGTTGACATAGGTGTGTACCTAAAATGAAACAGAAAATGAGTAATTTACTTAAAAAACAAAAGAAAAGGCCAGGCACAGTGGCTCATGCCTATAATCCTAGCACACTGGGAGGCCAAGGCAGGTGGAATCCTGGAGTTCACGGATTTGAGACCAGCCTGAGCAAGAGCGAGATACCATCTTTACTAAAAATACAAAAAACTGAGGCAAGAGGATCACTTGAGTTGGAGGTTGTTGTGAGCTATGATGTCACCATGGAACTCGTCTCCAAAAAAAAAAAAAACAAGTAAAGAAAGAAAACCAAAAAAGCCCAACCACATCTGTTAATTTCACTGATTAACTTTCTCTCTAAATGTACTCTTTACATAAAAGTAAATATAAAAACTTTTGGCTGTGGCGATGCCTGTGGCTCAGTGGGTAGGGCGCTGGCCACATACACTGATGCTGATGGGTTCGAACCCAGCACAGGCCTCCTAAACAACAATGACAACCGCAACAAAAAAATAGCCGGGCGTTGTGGCGGGCCCCTATAGTCCCAGCTACTTGGGAGGCTGAGGCAAGAGAATTGCCTAAGCCCAGGAGTTGGAGGTTGCCCTGAGCTGTGTGATACCACAGCATTCTACCAAGGGTGATAAAGTGAGACTATGTCTCTACAAAAAAAAAAAATAAATAAATAAAAACTTTTGTACCTATTTTTATTAATTAAAAAGAGGGAAAGGAGGAGGAATACAGAGATGTCTTCCAAATTTTATAAAAGAATAATTACTTTAAAATAACACGCAGCATTGTATTTGATGGTGAAATACTAGAAGCATTCTGTTTAAAAAAAATAAATCAAGAACAAAATAGGAATTATAGGAATTAAATTTATCATTATTTATTGATGATCTGACTATACAAAAACTTAAACCCCATTTGATAATAAGAGTTCTATAAAATGCATAGATATAAAATAAATACCACCCAGTAAGAAATTATTACTTAGAAAAGCTCAATGGTTTTTTGGAAAGATGTTATAAAAATGTCTGTTAGTCTTATACATAGCACATAAAATTCTAAAGATTCAAAAATAAAATGCAAAATAGAGAAAAAGGCAATTAAGTAAGTAATATAAGAGCTCACTATGTAAAGAAATTCATTTTCAAAACACAAAGAACAAGCCTGTAATCCTAATACTCTGGGAAGCTGCGACAGGAGTTTGAAACCAGCTTGAGCAAGAGCTAGACCCCGTCTCTACTGAAAAACATAAAGAAATAAAATAAAGTAAATAGAAAAAACAGCCAGGCATTGTGGCAGGTGCCTGTAGACCCAGCTAGTCAGGAGGCTAAGTATGAGGATTACTCGACCCAGGAGTTAGACTGAGGCTGCTGTGAGCTATAAGGATGCAACAGCACTCTAGCCAGGGTAAAAGAGTAAGACTCTGTCTCCAAAAAGTAAAAAAAAGGAAACACTAAAAAGCTCTTAATGATCAAAGTAACACATGGTTTACAAAAGATAAATAGAACTAATTACCACACAGGTAATGTTTAAGCAGATGCTTTACTCCACAAATGAGAACAGAAAAGTCAGGAACACTGACTAGCCCTACGCCAACATCAACCACAAAGGCTGCCTTCCCGATTGTAAAGACTACAGCATGAAAAGTAGCATAAATTCTTCATCCAGTCAAGATTCGTATACAGAAACTGACCTCATGTCTTCTTTAATCTACAGTTGCACTTCTCTGTGAACCTACAAATTCCTCTAATGTTAAGTTTCCCTGAACACTTGCATATATTTAAGCATACGGAGCAAATACATGTGTTTTCTTTGACTGGTCACTACAAAAGTCATTTACAAACAAGGCCAGGAGTGGTGGCTCCCATCTATAATCCCAGAACTCTCGGAGCTGAGGCGCGTGGACAGCATGAGGTCAGGAGTTTGAGATCCAGTTTGAGCAAAAGCAAGACCTTGTCTGTACTAAAAATAGAAAAACTAGCCAGGCATTGTGGTAGGCACCTATGGTAGGCACCTATAGTCCCAGGTACTTGGGAGGCTGAGGCAAGAGGGTCACTCGAACCCAAGAGTTTGAGATTGCTGTGAGCTATGATGCCATAGTACTCAACTCAGGGCACAGAGTGAGACTCTGTCTCAAAAAAAAGTAATTTACAAACAGTGGTAGTTGAGAGTATTAGCACAGTAACATTTTAGCTCTCCATAATCGTCATTGCTGTTACACAGCAGCATATGCTTACTTGTTCCTCCGCCACAAGCAAAGGATGTGTAGATTCTTCTCCTACTGAAGGCAGGCGAGCACTCCCCACAGAAGGATGCCTGCTTGAAGGATGGGAAGAAGCATCCCCAAACGAGGGGTATCGGGGATATCCATTAGGTAAGTTCTGAGCAGCAAACCCTGGAGCTGAATTTTCATTTAATGTGTAAGGAGAAAGGCAAGATATGGGGGTAGGGCAAAGAGAAGAAAAATGAGTTAAGAATCTGTTCTGCACTGAGAAGATTTTAAAAAGTGTTTTTAACCACTCTGCAGAAATCAAAACACCAATAGCATCCCCCATACCTTTTAGATAATAGGAAATATTTAATTTTTCATTTAAAAAATATTCAAAATGTTTATAACTATTGCTAATCGTTTTTTAAAAATTGATAATTATTATACTTCTGCAAACCAATGGTGATTTCTAGTGTGTAATAAATGAAATATCCATAAGCAATATACTATTACTACACTGTACTACTCAAATGTGAGAGGGAAACGGGCACTGACTTGTAGGCGTTCGAGGTGTCCTGGGGACTTCCAATTCTGTCTGATGATTATTTCTTTCTACAACTGGCTCTTCCACCACATTTATACTATTATTTTGCATAATCTCTTGCAACATGTTAAATAATTCTTCTGCACGGGCACACTTAAATGCAAAGATTCCTACAAATATAAACCAAAAGGGAAAACTGGTTATCATGCCTTTAAAAACAACTATAGGAACACCTATCAAA
Source organism: Perodicticus potto (assembly GCA_963574655.1). Lineage (NCBI taxonomy): Eukaryota > Metazoa > Chordata > Mammalia > Primates > Lorisidae > Perodicticus > Perodicticus potto. Next base: position 9,190 of record CAUYRH010121250.1, on the reverse strand, counting down.
GAACAGAATTATAATGTAAACATCCTATCTGCCAACAGCAAGAAAGGCTTGTTACACAAATGTCTGATAAATTAATAATTTTTGTTTCAAAACAAATTCAAAAGAAAAGGTCATAGAGTAATTTTCATTTGTCCAGGGGAAAATGGCCCAAAACAAAGCAGACAGAAACCAAGGTAAGGTCCGCAGACTCTCTCTAGTCTGCTTGCTAACAGCACGGGGAGTCCGGCTCACTGCAACGCGATCATTCGCTGTTTAACAGGCTCTTGCTAGGTGTTTCCAATCATTACCTTGTTTAATTACAGTAATTCTGTAAGATAGGTATGATCACTCCCCTGAGGTCCTGTGACTCATCAAGGCCATTCAAGTAGTGGGTAGCAAGAAAAAAGAAATCAAACCATGTTCTGTTTGACACTGAAGTTTAGGTTCTTTCCCCAGCAATAAAGATACTTAGTTCAGTAGGACTAATCATTTACAAAAATCTTAAAAGTTACTATAAGCCAAAATTTCTGATATATAAAATGTGCTTAATAAACATCTGATAAATGAATACACAGTTTACTATACAGTTATCTTTTCTTAATTCACTTATTTAGGGATTTTTTTCAAGTGGAAAATAAAACACTAATTTAAATAGCACATACAGATTAACTGAAAGAACAAAATTTCAAGTAGGATAATATTTGGAAAAAAAAAAAAACAACAAAGGCTCTATCTACCTTGTCCAGTTTGACACCTTCGACCACTTTCAAAAGAAAAGAGATTCGAATCATAGCCATAGCGCCGCAGGCAGAGGTAGTGCCATTTTACTGAGTCACGTTTGCGGGTGTATAAAATCAGCTCTGTGTCTGTAAGTTCCATTATGCCAGAACCTAACTCATTCCCATCATCATCCACATTAATGACCTAAAAACAGAAGGTGACAGCCATACAAATATTTCACCAATTCCTCAGGAAAATGCCTTGTTGCTGACTGGTTCAGCCATTTGCTCATCTGTTAGTTCATTTGTCAACCAAGATGCATGGAGGGTGTAGACTACAGAGCGGTGTAATACCCAGTTCACATCTGTAACAAACTTACATCCCACTGGGGAGACAAGATACACAAACACAAAGTCAACACCACAAAACCGTGTATGGGTAATTGTAAAATAAATGCAAAAGAGGTTGCAGAAGGCAGAAATTAAGGTGGCCTAAGGTTCTTAAGAAACCTTCACTTGAGAGAAGGGACTTGAGTTGGACCTCCAGGACAATTCAATTGAGACAAGAAATAAAAGAAGAGGGGAAATGGAAATGCCGTGGGCGGAAGATGTGATGCTGAGTCAGGGCAAAGAGTGCACCTTCCAGACCTGCCAGAGGAAGACGGCCTGGAGTTCATGCACAACAATGTCCAGAGACTGAGACTATTAGATGACATCTATGGAGATGTTACTATTCCCCTGGGACTGAGAAAAGTTCTTTACAAGTGCTTTTCTTATTTAACCCTCATAACAATCATAGACTGCCTTGTACAAAAATGGACTTAAGGCTCGGGGGCTATAGCTCATAGCTCAGTGGCTAGGGCGCCAGCCACATCCACTGAAGCTGGAAGGTTTGAATCCAGCCCAGGCCGCCAAACAACGACTACAACAACCAAAAAATGGCCGGGTGTTGTGGCGGGCACCTGTAGTCCCAGCTACTTGGGAGGCTGAGGCAAGAGAATCCCTTAAGCCTAAGAGTTTGAGGTTGCTGTGAGCTGTGATGCCACAGCACTCTACAGAGGGCAACAAAGTGAGACTCTGTCTCAAAAAAAAAAAAAATGGAATTAAGATTTAGTGATAAAGTAACTTGCCCAAAGTCACAAAGCCATGAAGTAATGGAGTTGTGACTAACACCCAGGTTTGTGGGACCTAAAGGCTGTGATTTATAGAGATTGAGGTCAGGTTATGAGAGAGGCTTACAGCTGTGGGAGCGCTTAGCTCAAAGGTAAGAGACCACACAGGAGGCTAAGTTAGTGAATGATGGGGAGGAAGACTGACTTGATGGCAACTACAGATGAATCACAGGGTGACTAAAGGTAGACACCATTTAGGAAATCCTTCAGGCACATGAAAATAATGACTGGAAAGGCCCCTGAGAAATGGCATTTTAAAGAAAGCATTACTGAACTGTGTGGCTACTGGATACAGAGGACCAAAGGAAAAGTTAAAAGGGAATCCCATACAGTCAGTAAGAAAACAGATCACTATTAAAGCCAGAAAAGAATGAGGGGTAACAGTGAAATTAAAAAGTCTAGTGATAAGACTCAGAAGGTAAGGTATCAATCAAAGAGGAGCATCAACAGGGAGTAAGAGTCATAACTCAAACCAGTTTTACTGACCTTGAACTTGTTCCGATGGTTATCTGGGACACTGTCTTTATCTGGACAGCTACAACAGCTACCCATGGCTTCTTCAGAAGACCATGTGAGCACTGCATGAAAAAATAATTTGGAAAAAAATTACATGTAAGATATAAAAATGGAAACAGAAAAATCCTTATAACAGAAATATCAAATTTCTAGTTTAATTTGCAAAGGTCTGCCTATTCTAAAATTTTCTAAAAAAACAGACCAATTTAAGGTCTCTCACATAATACTATTTAAATAGTTTATGATTACTTAATTAAGAGTTAATCATGAAATTAAAAATTAAAAAATTATCATACAATTAATTCTTCATGGCTTATCAGGAATTTCATGTACTTTTCTTTAAAAATTACCAAAGGGATGCTGGACTTCCGGCTGGGCAGGTATTCTGCTTCTTGTTACTCATTGTATTATATCTTAAGTACCCCAAAAGTTCATTGATAAGACAAAAAATCATATTTCAAACAATACACTAGGGTGGCACCTGTGGCTCAAAGGAGTAGGGTGCCGGCCCCATATGCTGGAGGTGGCGGGTTCAAACCCAGCCCCGACCAAGAACCACAAAAACAAAACAAAACAAACAAACAGTACACTAACACGAGAGAAAGACAACTCAAAATCCAAGCAGTAAAGTGAAACACAGAACACTGACAAACTAATATAGTGTGTCTAGGCTGGGGGCAGTGGTTCATGCCTGTAATCCTGGCTGGCACTCTGAAAAGCCGTGGTGGGCGGATCGTCTGAGCTCAGTTCACGACCAGCCTGAGCAAGAGTGAGGCCCTGGCTCTAACAAAACAGAAAAAGCAGCTGGGTTTGTGGCAAGTGAATGTAGTCCCAGCTATTCCAGAGGCTGAGGCAAGAGGATCACTTGAATCCAAGAGCTTGATGTTGCTATGTGCTGTTGACTGCACAGCACTCCACCCAAGGCAACAGAGTAAAACTCTCATCTCAGAAAGAAAAGAAATAAAAAGTGGCTTGTGCCTGTAATCCTAACAATCTGGGAGGCCAAGGAAGGTGGATGGCCTGAGCTCAGGAGTTGAGACCAGCCTGAGCAAGAGTGAGACCCTATCTCTAAAAGTAGCAGGCGTTGTGGCGGGCACCTGTAGTCCCAGCTACTCAGGAGGCTGAGGCAAGAGAATCGCTTGAGGCCAAGAGTTTGAGGCTTCTTCAGAAGACCATGTGAGCACTGTGAGCTGTGAGGCCATGGCACTCTACCAAGGGGGGCAAAGAAAAATGGAGAAGAACAAGAAATGAAAAAGAGAAGTTAAATAAATAAATAAATAAATAAATAGAAAAAGCAGTATATCTATTTTTAATATTCCTTTACCAAAGAAGATTATAGCTAAGATGGTATATAGGTGACATTAAGTGTTCAAGAACACTCCAAATTAACAAAGGAAAAATTCAAAGCATCACTTACAAATAAGGGAAAGAGTCAGAATGAATGTGACAACATTTGAGTAAGAGGGAGGGAAAGAAGCACAAAAAAGCTACAAAACATTCCAAACGTAAGACTATCTGTTCTTCTGTCTTCTTCCCTGCACTCGGAATTCCTTTCTAGCAATTCCACATTCATATAATTTAACAGTACATAGCAGAGGCAGGAGGATCAACTGAGCCCAGGAGCTGGAGGATGCTGGGAGCAAGGCTGATGCCATGGCACTCTAGCCTGGGCAACAGAGTAAGACTGTCTCAAATAAAAACAAAAGTAAACAAACAAACAAAGTCTTGAAATTATATATTCATCCTCTCCTGAACCTCTCTGTAAATCTAAACAGCTAAAGAGGGGCAGCGCCTGTGGCTCAAAGCAGTAGGGCACTGGCCCCATATACCAGAGGTGGAGGGTTCAAACCCCGTGCCGGCCAAAAACTGCAAAAAACCCCCAAAACAAACAACAAAACAAAAAATAGCTAAAGGGGTTACTAAAACATGGCTTCTGCCTCAAAAGATGGCACTGCCAAGGAATGTTTCTCAAAAGGGGCAGTGAAACAATCCTTCTTCCACTTGCTCCCTTAATAGACTGGGTTAAATTATGGCAGAGACTCCCCTGTCTGTAGGGATGTGTGGTCCTGTGCTGTCTAACAATGTTTTGGTCAGTCACAGACTCGTATACCACTGCAGGCCCAGATCGTAACGGAGCTGACGACGTCCTAACACTCAGTGATGCTGTTGCAGTCACAGTGTGGTGAGGCAATGCATCCCTCATGTACATGATATGAGGCTGGTATATATAAACCTGCTGTGCTGCTGGGCATCTAGCACCTGAAATTATGTGTGGCACATAAAACCTGATAACATATGATTGTGTTACTGGCTTATATGTATTTACTATACCATACTTACCATTATTCGAGAGTGCACTCCTACTTATTTTTAAAAAAGTTAACTGTAAAACAGCCTCAGGCAGGTCCTTCGGGAAGTATTCCAACAGAAGGCACTGCTGTCATAGGAGATGACAGCTCCACATGTGTCACTGTCCCTGAAAACTTTCCATGGACAAGACGTAGAGGTGGAAGTCAGTGACACTGGTGACCTGGTGCTGTAGAGGCCAAGGCTAATGTGTGTGTGTGTTTGAGTCTCAGTTTTTATTTATTTATTTATTTTTTGAGACAGAGTCTTACTTTGTCACCCTTGGTAAAGTGCCATAGTGTCACAGCTCACAGCAACCTCAAACTCTTCAGCTTAAGCAATTCTCTTGACTCAGCCTCCCTAATAGCTGGGACTACAGGTACCCGCCACAACACCCAGCTATTTTTTGTTGCAGTTGCCACTGCTATTTTAGCTGACTGGGGCTGGGTTCAAACCCGCCACTCTCGGTATATGAGACCAGTGCCCTACCCACTGAGCCACAGGCACCGCACTGAGTCTCAGTTTTTAACAAAGAAGTTGAAAAAGCAAAAAAATAAAAAGTAAAAAATTTTAAAAACAGAGAAGAGTTTATAGAATAAAGATATAAAGAAAAATATTTTCATATAGCTGTATGATGTGTCTGTTTTAAGCAAGTATCACAAAAGAATTAAGTTTTTAGAGATTAAAAAGCTTATAATGTAAAAGTTACAGTAAACTAAGGCTAATTTACCACTAAAGAAAAAGTAGAATTTTAAACAGTGCAGCCCAAGTGTACAGTGTTTATAATGTCTACAACAGTGTATGTGAATACCTAGGTCCTTACCATTCACTCACTACCCAGAGCAACTTCCGGCCCTGCAACTTCCAGCCCTGCAACTTCCATTCACTCTAAATGTACTACACAGATGTACGATTTTAAATTTTTATTTATTTATTTATTTATTTATTTATTTATTTATTTGTTTATTTATTTTGAGACAGAGCCTTAAGCTGTCACTCTGGATAGAGTGCCGTGGCATCACAGCTCATAGCAACCTCCAATTCCTGGGCTCGAGCAAGTCTCTTGCCTCTGCCTCCCATTTAGCTGCGACTACAGGTGCCCGCCACAATGCCCGGCCATTTTTTGGTTGCAGCTGTCATTGTTGATTGGCGGGCCCGGGCTGGATTTGAATCCACCAGCTCAGGTGTACGTGGCTGGCGCTTTAGCCTGTTGAGCCACAGGCGCCGAGTCTAATTTTTTTTTTAGAGACAGGGTCTCACTCTGTTGCCCAGGGTGGTCTCAAATACTGAGGCTGAAGCAATCCTCCCACCTGAGCTTCCAGAGTAGCTTGAGTGCTGGGACTACAGGCCCACAACACTGGGCCTGGCTTATCTTTTATACTGTATTTTTCCTATGTTCGGATACACAAATACTTACTACTGCCTTACAACTACCTACAGTACTCAGTATGTAGCACGCTGTCCAGGTTTGTAGCCTAGGACAGCAGGCTGCCCCATAGCCTGTGTGTAGCGGGCTCCTCCACCCAGGTTTCTGGAAGCTCACTCCATGACCTCACGGTGAGGTAATCACCTAACAGTGCGGTTTTCAGTCTGTGCTCCTGTCAGTAAGCAACACATGATCACATGAGGGGTCAACCTACCTTGGACTTCGTCCACAGGGAACACTTCAGTTCAGTATAGCAATTAACAAAAGCCTAAAACATGATCCCAAGGCCTTGTGTGCCATGCTGAGGAGAAAACATGTTACTATACACAGGATGGAAAGCCACAACGTATTGTGAAGTAGGAAAGTGAGACAGTGAAATGTGTATTTTATTTTATTTTATTTTATTTTTTTGAGACGGAGCCTCAAGCTATCACCCTGGGTAGAGAGCCGTGGCGTCACACAGCTCACAGCAACCTCCAACTCCTGGGCTTAGGCGATTCTCATGCCTCAGCCTCCTGAGTAGCTGGGACTACAGGCGCCCGTCACAGTGCCCAGCTGTTTTTCTGTTTGTAGTTCCGCCGAGGCTGGATTTGAACCCGCCACCTTTCGTATATGGGGCCGGCACGTAACTCAATCAGCCACAAGCACCGCCCTGAAATGTGTATTTTAAACATACCTATCTGTAGGATAAATTTAGTAGGAGTTTAGCTTAAAGGAACAGCAATCAGTCTGGGATTATTAAAAATAAAATATAGGCTTGGCGCCTGTAGCACAGTGGTTACAGTGCCAGCCACATACAACAAGGCTGACGGGTTCAAACCTGGCCCAGGCCAGCTAAATGACGACAACTGCAACTGTAGCAACAACAACAAAAACAGCCGGGCGTTGTGGCAGCGCCTGGAGTCTCAGCTACTTGGGAGGTTGAGGCAGGAGAATCACTTAAGCCCAGGAGTTTGAGGTTGCTGTAAGCTGTGACGCCATGTCACTCTGAGGGCGACATAGTGAGACTCTGTCTCAAAAATAAATAAATAAATAAATAAAAATAAATAAATAAATAAGATAAAATAAAATGAAGACCTAAAACCAGAGGAACTATGGTAGGAATAAAGAGAAAAAGGATGAATTTAAGGAATATTCAGGAAGAAAAGACTATAGTACCAAGTAGCTAGGTTGGTGTAATGAAATGAAGGGGCAGTTTCCAGCACGCAGATAAAGGCTGCTATTTCCACTACCTGAGATAGGAAAAACCAGAAGTCTGCAAGTGGAAGGGATGGTGAGTTGTTCAGTTTTAGACATGCTACCTGAGAATCCAGAGAGCCACCATGTGGAGACAGGGAATAGAGTTAAGTGCAAGTGTGGGTTTGAGGGAGGAGGTCAACTGAAGACCCCACATGCAGCACTTTAAGCTACAAAAGAGAAGACACTGCCCAGGGTAGGAGGAAGAGGGTCCTGTGGTTGAAACTCCGGCTGGGCACAGTGGCTCACGCCTGTAATCCTAGTACTTTGGGAGGCGGAGATGGGAGGATCACATGAGCTCAGCAGTTCAAGACCAGTCTGGGCGACATAGTGAGATCCTATCTCTAAAAATGATACAAAAATTAGCCTGTGGTGTGTGCCTGTACTTCCAGCTACTCAGGAGGCTAAAGTTGGAGGATCGCTTGTGCCCAGGACTTTGAGGTTACAGTGAGCTATGATGATGCCACTACACTCCAACGCAACAGACCAAGATCTTATCTTTAAAAACAAAAAAAAAATTCTGAGAGGATACAAATGTGTTTAAATGCAAGAGTAGAGACAGAAGCCACAGAAAGAAAAATAAGACCAGACAGAACACTACAAACTAAGGGAACGAAGCCTCAGGATGAGGCACCGTCGATGGTGGCATGGTAGAGACAGCTGCTGAAGGGCAGTGAGCAAGTGGAGGCCAAGGAACGGCCCCCAGAGGACGGACGCTAGTTTAAAGAACTGGCTAAGAAAAGAAAGCATCAGGGTGTGGACAGATATGGGCTCAAAAGATATGTTGCTTGCATTACTTATTGTTACTTATTTATTGAGACAGAGTCTCACTATATGTCACCCTGGGTAGAGTGCCGTGGCATCCCAGCTCACAGCAACTTCCAACTCTTGGGCAGCGATTCTCTTGCCTCAGCCTCCCAAGTAGCTGGGATTACAGGCACCCGCCACAATGCCCGGCTATTTTTTTGTTGCCTTTGTCATTGTAGTTTAGCTGCTTAGGCCAGGTTCCAAATCACCAGCCACAGTGTATGTGGCTGAGGCCTAAACCACTGAGCTATTGGCGCCGAGCCTGTTACTTACTGTTTAAAGATGACAAAAGACATATGCAGGCTTGTAGGTCAGAAAAGGTTAAAATTAGAGGGAAAAAACAAAAGAAAGAAAAGGGTTAACTGATGGGTCACGAGAGAAGGGGAGAACAGGTAAGACGAGTGTCAGGGTCCAGGCTGGGAGGCTTTGTCTACGGAGGGGAAGGAAGAAATAAGGATGGGTGGGACCTAAGAGAGACACTGACACAAATGACACCTGTCATCCTGGGTTTCCTTCGCAAAATCGAAGGTCAGGCTTGCAGAGTGAGGGTGTTGGGAAGAAGGGCAGGATTAGTCACTGAGGAGCTGCCCCAGAGAAGGAGCAGGGTCACCTGGTAGCTATGATGAGAACTGAGCGGGGGAGCAGGGTCACCTGGTAGCTATGATGAGAACTCAGTGGGGGAGCAGGGTCACCTGGTAGCTATGATGAGAACTCAGCGGGGGAGCAGGGTCACCTGGAAGCTATGATGAGAACTCAGTGGGGGAGCAGGGTCACCTGGTAGCTATGACGAGAACTCAGTGGGGGAGCCGGGTCACCTGGTAGCTATGATGAGAACTCAGTGGGGGAGAAGGGTCACCTGGTAGCTATGATGAGAACTCAGTGGGGAATCACGGTCACCTGGTAGCTATGATGAGAACTCAGTGGAGCAGGGTCACCTGGAAGCTATGATGAGAACTCAGTGGGGGAGCAGGGTCACCTGGTAGCTATGA
>CAUYRH010121244.1:0-10285 GCA_963574655.1 Perodicticus potto | reverse complement strand
TTAGCAGTGTTGGATAGATCCTTTAAGAAGAAGCTAAGTAAAGAAATTTTAGATTTAAACTTAACCATTCAACATCTGGATTTAATAGACATCTACAGAACATTTCATCCTAATAAAATAGAATGCACATTCTTCTCATCAGCCCATGGAACACACTCCAAAATTGGTCACATCTTAGGTCACAAGTCTAACCTTAGCAAATTTAAAAGACTAGAAATTATTCCTTGCATCTTCTTGGACCACCATGGAATAAAAGTTGAACTTAACAATAACTGGAATCTGCATACTCATACAAAAACATGGAAGCTAAATGATCTTATGCTGAAGGATAGATGGGTCATAGACAAGATTAAGAATGAAATTACCAAATTTTTGGAACAAAATGACAATGAAGACATGAATTATCAGAACCTCTGGGATACTGAAAAGGCAGTCCTAGAGGGAAATTTATAGCACTGCAAGCCTTCCTCAAGAAAACAGAGAGGAAGTTAACAACTTAATGGGACATCTCAAGCAACTGGAGAAGGAAGAATATTCCAACCCTCAAACCAGCAGAAGAAAAGAAATAACCAAAATTAGAGCAGGATTAAATGAAATTGAAAACAAACGAATTATAGAACAGATCAATAAATCAAAAAGTTGGTTTTTTGAAAACGTCAATAAAATAGATAAACCTTTGGCTAACTTAATCAGGAAAAAAAGAGTAAAATCTCTAATTTCTTCAATCAGAAATGGTAAAGATGAAACAACAACAGACCCCTCAGAAATTCAAAAAATCCTTAATGAATACTACAAGAAACTTTACTCTCAGAAATATGAAAATCTGAAGGAACTTGAGGAATACTTGGAAGCACACCACCTACCAAGACACATCCATCACAGTTATACTCATTTCTTAATAGTTTTGAAATGTACCATTGCATCATGCACTTTAGGTGAGGTCCCCCCAAATACCTCCCTTCTCCCATATCCTGCCTTCCCTCCCCTCTCTCTCCTCTTCCCTTCTAATTTCTGGAATATAGTTATGTTTTGCCATTTATATGAGTGTGTAGGTGTTTATATGTTGATTTCACAGTAGTATTGAGTACATTGGATACTTTTTTCCCCATTTTTGAGATACTTTACTAAGAAGTATCTATTCCAGCTCCATCCAGGTAAACATAAAAGATGAGAAGTCTACTTTTTTTATGGCTGCATGGTGTACATATACCACAATTTGGTAATCCATTCATGAGTCACTGGGCACTTGGGCTGTTGCCATGTCTTGGCTATTATGAATTGTGGTGCAGTAAACATTCTGGTACAAATGTCTTTGTTGTAAAATAATTTTTGATCCTCTGGGTATATACCTAGTAGAGGAATTGCAGGATCAAATGGTAGGTCTACTTTTAGTTCCTTGAGTGTTCTCCAAACAGGTCGTATTAACTTGCATTCCCTCCAGCAGTGTAGAAGTGTTCCCTTCTCTCTGTATCCTGATGAACATCTATAGTTTTGGGATTTTGTGCTCTGGGCTAATCTTACTGGAGTTAGATGATATCTCAAAGTAGTTTTGGTTTGCATTTTTCTGATGATTAAGGATGATGAGCATTTTTTCATGTGTTTGTAGGCCATGGACCAGTCTTCAACAGAGAAGTTTCTGTTCAAGTCTCTTGCCCACATAGAAATAGGGTTATTTATTTTTTTCTTATTGATTAGTTTGAGTTCTCTGTAGTTTCTAGTCATCAGACCTTTGTCTGAAGCATAACCTGCAAAAATCTTCTTCCATTCTGAAGGTTGTCTGTTTGCTTTACTTACTGTGCTCTTGGCTGTGCAAAAGCTTTTCAGTTTGATCAGATCCCAGTAATGTATTTTTGGTTTTGCTTCAGTTGCCCTGGGGTCCTCCTCATAAAATATTCTCCCAGGCCAATTTCTTCAAGTCTTTTCCCTGAACTCTCTTCTAGTATTTTTATAGTTTCATGTCTTAAGTTTAAATCTTTTAGCCAGTAAGAATCAATTTTTGTTAATGGTGAAAGGTAGGGGTCTAGTTTTAGTCTTCTACAGGTTGACATCTAATTCACCCAGCACCATTTGTTAAACAGGGAGTCTTTTCCTCACTGAATATTTTGGTAGGCTTGTCGAAGATCAAATGGCAATAAGTAGAGGGGTTCATCTCTTGGTTCTCTATTCCGTTCCATAAATCTACGTCTGTTTTTGTGCCAGTACCATACTGTTTTGATCACTATAGATTTATAGTATAGCCTGAAGTCTGGTAATGTGATACCTCCCGATTTGTTCTTATTTCTGAATAATGTATTTGCTATTTGAGGTTTTTTCTGATTCCATATAAAATGAAGTACTATTTTTTCAAATTCCTTAAAGTATGACAGTGCTTTAATAGGGATTGCATTAAATCTGTAAATTGCTTTTGGTAGTATGGACATTTTAACAATGTTGATTCTTTCCAGCCATGAGCATGGTATGTTTTTCCATTTGTTAACATTGTCAGTTATTTCTTTTCTCAGAGTTCCATAGTTCTCCTTATAGAGGTCTTTCACTTCCTTTGTTAGGTAAATTTCCAAATATTTCAGCTTCTTTGGCACTATTGTAAAAGGAATAGAGTGCTTGATTGTTTTTTGGACTTGACTATTGTTGGTGTATATAAAAGCTACTGACTTGTAAGTATTGATTTTGTATCCTGAGATGCTGGTGTGTTCCTGGATCACTTCTAAGAGTTTTGAAGTTGAGTCCTTGGGATTTTCCAGGTATAGGATCATATCATCAGCGAAGAGTGAGAGTTTTATCTCCTCTGACCCAATTTGGATACTCTTGATCACCTTCTCTAGCCTGATTGCGATGACTAAGACTTCCATCACTGTGTTGAATAGCAGTGGAGGCAGTGGGCAACCTTGCCTTATTCCTGATCTGAGTGAAAATGTTTTCAATTTCACGCCATTCAATATGATATTGGCTGTGGGTTAGCTGTAAATGGTCTGTATTAGTCTAAGCGATGTCCCTTCTATGCCTATTTTCTTAGGAATTCTGCTCATAAAAGGATGCTGGATGTTATCAAAGGCTTTTTCTGCATCAGTTGAGAGAATCATATGGTCTTTGTTTTTTATTTTATTGATGTGATATTTATATTTATAGATTTGCGTATGTTGAACCAATCCTGGAAGCCTGGAATAAAACCAACTTGATCATGGTGTATAATCTTTTTGATGTGTTGTTGAATTCTATTTGCTAAGATTTTACTGAATATTTTTGTATCAACATTCATGAATGATATAGGTCTATAATTTTCTTTCTTTGTTGGATCCTTTCCTGGTTTGGGGATCAGGGTGATATTTACTTCTTAGAATGTGTTGGGAGTTATAGGTACTAGTTCCTCTTGAAAAGTTTGATAGAATTCGGATGTGAAGCCATCTGGTCGTGGACTTTTCTTTTTAGGGAGATTTTATATTGTTGATGCTATTTCAGTGGTTGATATAGGTCTATTCAAGGTTTCTGATTCTTTCTGGTTGAGTCTAGGAAGGTGGTGTACTTCCAGGTATTGGTCCATTTCCTTCAGATTTTTATATTTCTGGGAATAGAGATTTTTGTAGTACTTATTGAGGATGTTTTGAATTTCTGAAGTGTCTGTCGTTATTTCTCCTTTATCATTTCAGATAGACGATATTAGAGATTTTACTTTTCTCTTTCTGGTTAGGTTGGACAAAGTTTATCAATTTTATTAATCTTTTCAAAAAACCAACTTTTTGTTTTGTCGATCTTCTGAAAGATTCTTTTGTTTTCAATTTCATTTGATTCTGCCCTAATTTTGGTTATTTCTTTTCTTCTTCTGGATTTGGGGTTGCACTGTTCTTCCTTTCCAGTTGCTTGAGATGATCCCTTAAGTTGTTGTATTCCTCTCTTTCTGTTTTGTTGATGAAGGCTTCCAATGCTATAAATTTCCCTCTTAGGACTGCCTTTGCAATGTTTGAAAGGTTTTGATAATTTATGTCTTCGTTGTCATTTAGTTCCAAACATTTGGTGATTTCCTTCTTACTCTCGTCTTTGACCCAGCTATCATTCAGCCTAAGATTATTTAGCTTCCATGACTTTGTTTGAGTCTGAAGATTCCTGTTGCTGTTGAGTTCCACTTTAATTCCAGGGTGGTCCAAGAAGATACAAGGAATAATTTCTACACTTTTAAATTTGCTGAGGTTAGACTTATGTCCTAGGCTATGATCTATTTTGGAGGATGACCCATGGCTGATGAGAAGAAAGTATATGCAGTTTTATTAGGGTGAAATATTCTGTAGAGGTCTGTAAAGTCCATTTGTTCTAGGGTCAGGTTTAAGTCTAATATTTCTTTGTTTACTTTCTTCTTGGAGGATCTATCCAAAACTGTCAAGAGGGTGTTAAAATCTCCAACTATTATAGTGCAGGAAGATATCAAGTTGTTCATATCCATTAGGGTCTGCTTTATGAATTGAGGAGCATTCTGGAAGGGTACATAGATGTCAATTATCAAAATCTCTTCATGTGGAGTGTTTCCCTTGACAAATATGTAGTGGCTTTCCTTATCTTTGTTTTTCTTTGTTGGTTTAAAGCCAATTGCATCTGCTACTAAAATTGCAACCTCTGATTTTTTCTGGTTTCCATTGGCCTGTAATATGCAAGTCAATCCCTTCACCCCGAGTCTATTTTTATCCTTTAAGGTTAGGTGAGATTCTTGTATCCAGCAGCTATCCGATCTGAGTTTATGTATTCAGTTAGGCAGCCTGTGCCTCTTTAGAGGACAATTTAAACCATTCACATTAATTGAGAGAATTATAAGCCTGGTTGTGTTTTGGGTGCCATGAGTTTTAGATGTCCAGTGGACCTTTTTAATCCTTTCACCACTGTGGAAGTTGGGTTTTGTTCAAAAATTTCTGGGTGAGTTTACTTTGGTGGACCAGAGCATTGTGCTGGTCATTGTGGAGGATGAGTCTGAGAATATCCTGGAGAGCTGGTTTAGTTATGGCAAATTTCTTCAACATGTCTATGTCATTAAAGTATTTGATTTCTCCATCACAAATGAAACTCAGTTTAGCTGGGTACAGGATTCTGGGCTGAAAGTTTTGTTTTTGGAGACCGAAGGTCAATGACTATTTTCTTCAGGTGTGAAATGTTTTGGCTGAGAGATCTTCAGTCATTCTGATATTTCTTCCTTTGTAGATGATGCTTTTCTTATGTCTGACTGCTTGTAGAATTTTCTCCTTTGTCTAAACTTTGGCAAAGTTAATCACAATGTGTCTAGGTGATGCTTTATTTGGATTCAGTCTTGCTGGGGTTCTGAAACTGTCTTCTATCTGAAGTTCTGTATCTCTTGCAATGCTTGGGAAATTCTCCTTCAAATTCTCTTGAAGTAGAGCATCTGTACCTTTAGGACCATCTTCTTCTACATCGGGAATTCATATAAGATGAATGTTTAATCTTTTGGAGTGATCTCACAACTCTCTCAGGGAATGATTGCTTTTTACTCTCCATTTTTCTGCCTCTTTGATTGTTTGGGAACGTTCAAATGCTTTTTCTTCAGTTTCAGAGATCCTTTCTTCTGCCTGGTCAACTCTATTACTGAGGGATTTTACTGTGTTTTGGAGCTCCTCAATTAACTGTTTTGTTTCCTTCAGTTCTGCTATCTCTTTTCTCATTATGTCCACATCTTTGGTGACTTGGGCTTTGAATTCATTAATTTCTTGAAACAACTTTAGAACTACTCTTTAGAATTCAGTTTCTATCTTTTCTTCCATTCTACTTATCTTATTTGCACTCCATATTCTGAATTCGATTTCTGACATTGCTGCCATTTGTTTATTCATGGCATCTTCAGTTGCATCTTTTGTCATTTCTTGGGGGGGGGGTGATCTATTCTGGTTATTCATGTTGCCAGAGTTCTTCTGTTGGGTCTGCACTATGTTTATTTTCCACCGTTTGGTTATTAGACCTGGTAGGGTGAGATTGAATTGGGGTTCCCAGGTAGTAGAGATAGCACCTTACCAAAGCACTAGGCTTTGTCATTGTGGCATGTCTTCTACAGCTTTACAAAGGCCTCTTTCAGAGTTTTAGCCAGAGACTCTGAGGACCTCGTTGGTGAGATAGTGCAAGGTAGCTCTGTTTGATATCAGCCAACCTCTACCCTATCCTACGAAACCACAGTATTAGGTTTAAATCTTGACTGTGAAAAGATAAAAACAGCTGCGGAGCCCAACCCCCACCCTTCAGTTCTTTTCCGCTATAGAAGTTGAATTTCAACCTTAGACGGTCCCCAAGTGGACAGCCCCAGACACGGGTTCCAACCAAATTGTCTCAGGCAGTGCAATCCCTGCCCAAGTGAGAGGGATTCAAGGGCCTCCGGCAGCACAATTGGAGCCAGGAATTCCTGCTCCCACTCAATCCACACTGTTGTTCACTTCTCTGCTCAGGGAGCCAGGGGCACACCCCCACCCAGAGTCTCCTTCCATATCCAACTGGCCTCTGCTTGCCAGACCAGTTGAGGGTCAGGGGACCATGAGCCCACCTGCCCGTTTCAGTCCACTGCCTGGCAAGCCTCTATTCACAGGCTCTGTTGGAGTCAGGGCACTGGCCCCACCCTCCGGTCTCAGTCCACACACAACTAGCCCTGCTGGACAGACCAGTTGGAGTTAGGGGACCACGCCCTGCCTGCCAGTCTTAGTCCACTGCCTGGCAAGCCTATGTTTGCAGGCTCTGTTGGCGTCAGGGCACTGGGCCCCACCCTTCAGTCTCAGTCCACCCA
Source organism: Perodicticus potto (assembly GCA_963574655.1). Lineage (NCBI taxonomy): Eukaryota > Metazoa > Chordata > Mammalia > Primates > Lorisidae > Perodicticus > Perodicticus potto. The sequence goes on along the minus strand of CAUYRH010121244.1, from coordinate 3,528 downwards.
CAGCTAGCCTCTGCTTGCTAGACCTGTTGGAGTCAGGGGACCATGCCCCCACCTGCCAGTTTCAGTCCAGTGCCTGGCAAGCCTCTGTTCACAGGCTCTGTTAGAGTCAGGGCACTGCACTCTGCTGGCAGGTCTCAGTCCTCACCCGGTAAGCCTCTGCTCACCAGCCCCGCTGGAGACAGTGGGCCATGCCCTAGCCCCTCAGGTCTTGGTTCATACACAGTAAACCACTGCTGGAGGGTTCTTTTGGAATCAGGGGATCACACCCTTGCTCTCAGGTCACAGTCCATGCCTATCAAGCCTCTGCTTGCAGGCCCAGCAGGGGCTAGGGACCAGCCCTGTTTGCCGAACTCAGTCCACAAGGGCAACCATTCTCCCTCTGTGGGTGTCATCAGAGTTGGGGGTTCTGCACACCTTCCTGCCAGACACAGCCTGAGCTGAGTGTCAACATTATCACTGGCCGGGCATAGTCATAACCAGGGGACTGCTCCTTCTCCTGGTGAGTATCCCTTTCTTCTCACACCCTCTTTATTCCCCATTAGCCACAGAGTCTGTCCTGATGATTGGCGGTCCACACTATGCCCAGTTCTTTCAGGAGAAGACCAAACACTCTGTGCTCTGCAAGGAGCAGAACTTCAGACCGTCATGTGAGAGGTTAGGGTGGACTGGGAGTTTGGACTTGTGGGGGAAATATCTGTTCAATTTTATGTCTGGCGGGATGGTGTCTAGATTCATAAGTCGGACCTCCCTGGAGAAAGAGACCTGGAGTTTAGCGGCTCTCTCCAGCAAGGTAAAATGAAAGGTCTTTTGTTCCCAGTTTGCAGATAGCCTGTGGCAGGCCCCCTGCTTGGGGGAGGGATCTCCTGTCCTCTAGTCAATAGGCTTTGTACCTGTATTTGGTTTCTTTCATGCTCTTCCTTGGAGTTACAGCTTGGTGAACTTCTTTCTTGGCTCAGCTCCCTATCTTTGGCTTCATAGTGTCCGATTCCATCCAGTTTGTCTTCCTTTGCTCAGGAGCCTCTGCCAAGGGTTGCTACTACTTGGCCATCTTCCCAGCATCCCCTTTCCCTCTCTCTTTACCTACTCCTCTCTGCCCTGGGTTTTATGGTGACATTTTATATTTCTAATTCATGGTGATATTGGGGATGTGGGACAGCAGTGGATGCAGTGGGCAGTTGTTTCAGTTCTTGGCAGCTAGTATGTTTATCATCTCTCTCCCTATCAAATATTTTTAATATGTATTTTCTGTCAGCCATTGCCCCAGGTGATTGTCAGCAGAGGTTTTTATTTTATTTTTTTAAAATTTCTTTTAAATATAAAGAGTCCTTTCTTTATAAAAAGGACTCTTTTTATAAAAGAGTCTTTTTTTTTTTTTTTTTTTTTGAGACAGAGCCTCACTTTGTCACTCTCTGTAGAGTGTTGTGGCATCATAGCTCATAGCAACCTCCAGCTTTTGGGCTTAGACTAGTCTTCTGCCTCAGCCTCCCGAGTAGCTGGGACTACAGGTGCCAGCCACAACACCTGGCTGTTTTTTTGTTGTAGTTTGGCCAGGGCTGGGTTCGAACCCACCATACTCAGTATATGGGGCTGGTGGCCTACTCACTGAGCCACAGGCACTGCCCTATACAGAGTCCTTTCTTAGCATTGGCTTCAAATTATTAGGCTCAGTGCAGTTTGCTATATTATATAAAGCATTTTTAGTTTCTTTTCTGTACGATATGAATTTGTTCCTGCTTCTTCCTGCTTCCAAACATAGAACTCAGAATGCTTATGACTTTAGTCTTCCTGCTCATTTATAGAGATATATCTCTTTCATTTCTGCATATTTATTTATATATTTTTTTCTATTTGGATTTTACTTAAATGCATATAGTGAAGAGTGGATATGTCTTGACGAAACTATGAGTGCATTTTTTTCTAATACATATGAGACCATATCACCTCCCATCCCATCCCCACGCTGACAAACTTATACCACTTCAAATCTTACAATGACTTTTTATTGTCTTGAAATAATTCCAGAATACTTACTTTAATTTTAAAGGATCTATAAATGATGTGGCACCTGTCTGTTTCCCTTAATTCTTCTTTTATCATTCTCTCCTTCATTCATTATGATCCAACCTCAATGATTGCCTTTTTACTCTCAAGTGCCCACTCTCCTTGTGGCCTTTGCATTAACTAACTCTTCCCTTTACCTGGATTGCCGCTCCCCCCTTCCCTAGATTTTCAAATGTTTGGTGCCTTCCTGTCATTTAAATATCGAGTCAAATGCCACCTTCCCAAGGAAGTCCATATTCCCATCATCACTCTCTCTGGCACCACCCTCATTCAGAAATAATTTATCATTTATCCCTTTCAGAAAAATTGGCATATTTGTTTACATCTTAATTTCTTCCCTGTCACTGAAGAGCAGGGTGCTTTTTTTCTTGGACAGACCCTGGCCTACAGTGGATTCATGCTCTTTGAATGGATGAATGAGTGAAAATGAATGATTTCCACATTGTGGTGGCGCCTGTGGCTCAAAGGAGTAGGGCACTGGCCCCACATGCTGAAAGTGGCAGGTTCAAACCCAACCCTGGCCAAAAACTACAAAAAAACAAACAAACAAACAAAAAAAAAATCCAAAGATTTTCACATTGCTAAAAGGGTAATGTGGATAAATATGGTCAGTTAGAGAGTCAGGAGGGCTCAGCTATAATGAGAGATTGAGAGGTCTTTCAGAACATACCCAATGACCTTTTTTAGCAGGAGAAGGCCAGTTCTTTTTATGTTTTACTGAAAGGCTCCTATTACTTCATTTAGATTCTTTTCCAGATTTTCTTTAAAATGACTTTTAATGCAAGTGCTAAATTCTCTCTTGAACTTAGATCAATTTACTTAGCTCTTGATGAGACAGATCACTCAATTATAATAAGCTGGTTGTTTGAGTGGCATTCAGACTTCCTGTTAATTGTTTTACTTGAATCTTCATTTTAATATTTGCTTTTCTTTAGAGGAGCTTTAGAGGAACTGGGGGAGAAAGAGAGAGGTCCAAGGTTTCAGAAATGACTTTTCTGAAATTTACTTAATTTTACCTTTCTTAATTTTTTTTTTTGCAGTTTTTGGTTGGGGCTAGATTTGAACCTGCTACCTCTGGCATATAGGGCTGGTGCCCTACTCCTTTGAGCCATGGTGTCACCCTACCTTTCTTAATTTTTATTCTTCTGGAATACATGTGTAGATTGGTTTTTTGATGTGATGTTTTGAGAATTTTATTTTGTTTCAATATTTTCATTTCCATTTTGATGATTTTCAATATCATAAATGTGGTTTATTCTCTATAAAAAAATCACTGGATGTATAAGAATTAAATTAAAACTTAAGTTGGCATTTCTGACTTTAAATTGCCACCAATTTGAAAATGTGAATTCATGAAATTATGTGATCAAGTTTAACAGCATACAAAATGACATGCCCTGGCATGGTCTGTTTTTTGAAATTATCTTCTATTTTTATTTATAAATATTAGTTGTCTATTTTTTGAGA